>CEMU01569725.1:146578-161968 GCA_900068965.1 Calocybe gambosa | reverse complement strand
ATAGTATACCCAGCCGTAGAAGAGGAAGAGGTTAAAGTACAAGATGAGGACGACATGCCTGTGACTATTCCAGTGAATATGGCACAATCCAACCCCAACGGCATTGAGTTTGACAACTTGTACCTTGACATGAACGGAATTGTAAGCACTGATAGCATTATGACAGCTATGTTCACCTAACTTATGTTCGCAGGTTCACCCATGTACACATCCTGAAGGGAGGGTATGTTTGTACGCATATTTATAACTGAACTAGCACTTATGACGTTGAGGAACTCAGCCCGCTCCAGAGACTGAAGAAGAAATGATGGTTGAGATCTTCAAATACACGGAACGAGTGGTGAATATGGTTCGACCGCGAAGATTATTGTTCATGGCTATCGGTAAGTTATCTGTGCAGTGGTCCCATTTATCCCTCCGACCTTCTTTAGACGGTGTTGCCCCTAGGGCTAAGATGAACCAGCAACGATCCCGTCGTTTCCGGTCGGCTAAAGAGGCTAAAGAGAAAGAGGAGGCTCGAAAAGAGTCTGTCGCACTTTGGGAAGGTCTGCCAGCTTACTATTATTACTATGAGGAAAGTCTCACTTGCCATTCTAGCTATGGGTAAAACGATCAGCGAAGACGAAAAAAACAAAGCTTCGTGGGATTCTAACGCTATCACGCCTGGCACCCCTTTCATGGACCTTCTCGCTTCCTCGTTACGCTATTGGGTAGTGAAAAAGATCAATACAGACCCAGGCTGGAAGAATGTCGGTATTGTCGTTCAAGGCTTATCGTTTTTACTGACCACCACAAAGCTGCACGTTATTATATCTGACGCCAGTGTACCTGGAGAGGGGGAGCACAAGATTATGGACTATATCAGGCGCCAACGCGCCAACACCGGACATAACGCTAATACACACCACGTAATTTATGGCTTGGTATGTTTCTATCATTCCGTTTAGGAAGTCTCGTTGAACACCTCTAGGACGCCGATTTAATAATGCTTGCACTAGCGACACATGAGCCACATTTCAGGGTTCTTCGAGAGGATGTTTTCGCAAACGACTCCAGTCCGAATACTTGCCGACTTTGTGGACAAGAAGGACATTACGCTGCGCAATGTACAGGCACGAAGTCAGATATACAAAAAAAGACCCCCTCCGACAAGAAGCCCTTTATTTTTCTCGATGTGGCTATCTTGCGCGAATACCTGGAAGTTGAGTTGAATGTACCACAGTTTTCACTGCCCTTCTCCTTGGAACAAGCCATTGACGACTGGGTGTTGCTCATATTCTTTGTTGGCAATGATTTTCTTCCCCATCTTCCCTCACTTGAGATACGCGAAGGAGCTATTGATACTCTCTTAAAAATCTGGAAACAAGAACTTCCGAGGATGGGGGGGTATCTAACATCTCATGGACAACTTGAGCTTTCCAGAGCACAAATCATTTTAGAGGGTCTCGCGAAAAGGGAAGACGAGATTTTCCGGAAGCGACGCGAAGGTCTGTCTTCACCCAAGATTTATTGTTATTCTTCATGTTCCCTGGCCATCTCTCTTTTTCCTAATATAAGATTTCATGGGTTGACACGGATGTTTTTGATTTTCAGCTGAAGAGCGACAGGATCAGAATACGAAACGGCGTAAGTTGGAGCAGCAGACTAGCAAGAATAACTTTGCTGCTGGTCCATCGCCCACGATGGCGTTGACGGCAAACCCCACCCCCCCTATTACTTATCCCTCCCCCCATCCCTCCCTTCCTGCACGGCCTACATATGACTTCGCGGCGAATGCAGATTCTATCGGTCTCGGTGCTGCTCCGACAGCTCTGTCAATGAAAAATGCCCCTACTGCTGTACAAGCACTTGCCGGGTCTAACCATGATGTAGTTGCCAATCGGCGTGCGATTCGCATGGCAAATATGAGTGCAGCCGAGGTGCTAAAGGCTGAGATGTCTGGTATATCTCCTGTCAAGTCACTGCCTCCAAAACCTTCTCCCATTTCCAGACCCGCGGTCTCCCCAGCTGCGACCCTTGAGGCTTCTCCGATGAGCTCGAGTTTACAAATTTCAGGATTTCAAAATTCTGTCGCCAGTGTTGACACTGATGATGATGTTCCTGGACTTGGCAATCATAGTAGTACCCACGCTCCACCTACTGCCCTTGAGGCTTCAACTACTATAGACCCGAGCAATATAGATGAGAATAGGCAATCTTCCGATGACACCCATGGCGAAAATGCTCTCGACGATGCTGGTCAGACAGGTGTAAAACGTAAATTCGACGAAGGCCCGGCAGCGCCCGATGATACAGACGATATCACCACAGTGGAAGATGAGGACGCCCCGATCGATGTCTCAGCTTTAGCACTCAAAGTTAACCCTGACGGGACAATAGAACAGGAGGACACGATCAAGTACGTAATTGTACATGTTGAAGGATGATATCATCCTGACCACACTTGCAGACTATGGGAACCAGGATACAAAGAGCGCTACTACAGACAGAAATTTGGCGTCGAGCCGACAGACATAGCATTCAAGAAAAGGTAAGGAGCTTCAGGTCTTTTTACAATACTGAATGCCACCTTTCTTCAGCATTACACAGGCTTATGTTGAAGGCCTAGCATGGGTACTTCAGTATTATTACCAGGGTGTAAGTTTCCAAAGCGCTTGTGGGTCAAATTGCACTAGCTCATCTGTTGCACTCTAGACCCCATCTTGGCAATGGTATTATCCGTACCATTTCGCTCCTTTTGCTGCAGATTTTCAGGACGTCGACAAAATGAAAATCGAATTCGTCCTTGGGAAACCCTTTAACCCATTTGAACAGCTGATGGGTGTATTTCCTGCCGCAAGGTAAAAAAAAATCGTTAATTGCAAGTTATCTTCACACCACTTATGCCCAGCTTGCAGCCGGCAGCATATCCCGTCAGTTTTCCATTCCCTAATGACAGATGAGGATTCGCCCATCATCGACTTCTATCCAAAATCTTTCGAAATTGATATGAATGGCAAGAAAATGGCCTGGCAAGGTGTCGCCCTACTCCCATTCATTGATGAGAAACGCCTGTTAGAAGCAATGGACCTGAAATACCCGAGCCTAACACAAGAAGAAAAAAGGCGTAATGTCTGGGGTAATGATGTTATATTTGCCTCCAACGAACACCCCATCTATCCATTCTTTGAAGCGTTGTATGGCAAACGTAAGAACCAAGATGTGAGTATGACTGATTACTCCCCACTTTTCTCACCTAATTCTATCCTTGTAGCCTGCTCGAATGGACGCCGGATTGAGTGGGGGCATTAGCGGAAGTGTTTTGCGTAATCCAGATTGCATTCCCGGATCTACCTACTATTCTCCATTTGATTTTGATGGCGTCTCTGACATACACAACGACCACTCCTTATCAGCTCTGTATTTCTTCCCTGAGCAGGTTGTGCCACATAGATCAGTTCTGCTACCAGGGGCGAAAAAGTCGCCTCGCGTTCTCTCACAAACCGACCTCGAAGTCACTAGGAATGGTGGCCGTGGGCGCGGCCGAGGCAGCTGGTCTAACGGCGCAAACGGAAGATCAGGCAACTGGGCGAACGGGGGCGCTGATCGTCAGCTGCGCCACAACGCCTATGACCACTATCCCCAGACATACGGAAGCGGCGGAGGTGGTGGGGGCCGTGGATATGGAAATCGAGGCAATAACAATTATCAGCAGCCACGAACATCGTATCCTACCCCATCTTCCCAACAATATGGTGTCTATGGCGGACATGCTAATACTCAGCCTGCACATAGTTACAGTAATTATGGATCAGCCTATGGCCCTCCCCCTTCCAGAGGCCGCGCAGAACCTTCCGGAACATATGGTAATAATGTGAAACAAGCGTACGCAAACGCCGCACAAAGTAGTCGCTACGGTGGTCGCGGTGGCAGTTATGGAGGTTATGGGAGTTCTGGATCAGGACAATACCCTACGAACAACTATCTTGCGTATCAAGGAAATAGCGGAGGACCGCCATACTCTGCTCGAGGTCGCGGGAGAGGGAGGGGCTGGTAGTAACGTGCCAGTTTCATGTAATATTTTTACTCGTCAATATAATTTAGGAGCAGTAAACGGTTGACATAAGCATTTTATTCACGAAACTGTTCATACACATAACTGGTGATATCTGAAGTCATGCAGTCGTAAGTAAATAGAATGGCAGAAGTATTTAGTATCGATAACCACCACCAGTCGGGGGGTATCCCAGACTCCTAGGTGCCATATTAGGAGTCCCAGCGCCTACCGCCGTAGGAGTACAAGTGAGATACAGAGAATATTTTCGGGCTTGGAACTGTTCCCTTCGCCTACGATTCTTCTCATGACGCCTTTTTCGCGCCTCCGCTCTAGCCAATAACTTCGCCTCTTTACGACGGCGACCAGCCTCATGTATCTCGACCATTTGCCGCTGCGGATCACCATAAGCATTATATCTGCCTTGCCTGTAATCCATATCTGAGTCATTTGAGTCGTCAGGTTCGTCTTCGTCTTCAGACGACGGATAGTCGTCGGGATCCGACAGGTATGGAAGATCTTTGTCAACGACACCTATATATCGACCAGAGCGCCGTTCCCTGCCTTTGTAGAGAACGAGCTCGGCACCGCGAATGAGGAAAAAGGAGCTATTCCAAAGGTCTACGAGATCAGCGAGAAGAGCTGAACGCTTTGGTTGTGGCCCTCCTTGGGGATGTTCTGGTACAGGTAACCTGCCTGTCCATGCTAAGGTGACGTCCTGGATATGGCTCAGCAGACTACACAGAGGACAGATATGACCCAGCGTACCTGCATTAATCGATCCCAGTCCGCATCGAATACGTCATGAGTCATCAGGACATGGGGCATCCTTGGTGCTCCAGTCCAGAATTTCTCCAGGTCTTGTACTTTCACGATGTCAAATGGCGTAAACGGGTGTGATCCGTTCACTGGACGGGAGAAACCTTCTGGCGCAGCTAGCTGCTGCCGAGCGCTTAGCTCTGTCGGCAACAAGACCGGAGGCCGCATGTTTGGAGACACACCAGGCTGAGGGAATGTAATCGCACTCGAGGAATATGGTCCTTGGGGTGCAAATCCGTGGGGCATAGGAGATGGGGCTCGCGAACGATCCCTTTGGATTGGCTGCCCCTCCAGTACATGACCACGTGGATAGACCCCTGGTGGGGGTCCGTTGCCAAAAGGTGTGGTTGACCGCGGAGGATCGGTAGGAAACGGGGCGGGGTAGTTGGATGGGGAGTGGCCGGCTCCTGGAAGAGCATACGGTGCGTCTACCGGTCGCAAATTCGGGGAAGCTCGGATATTCGGAGAGACAGGACGACCAGTTGCTGAGAAGGGTCGCCCGGGCGCTCCATAAGCTCCCACTGCAGTTGCTGCGCCATAGGAAGCAGCTGCAGGGACGTAAGCTTCTGGTCGCGATCCGAGGTTTCCACTGACGGCGCGGGGCCTGATATCAGCGACCTCACTAGCACTATACTTGCTTGGCCGACTTGTTTTTCTTTCCCTTTCATATTCTCGCTCTCTATCGCGAAGGTCGAGGTCTCCAAGCTGGCGCTCGACGTGGGGGTAGTCCTTCCCTCCAGCGCCGTACTTGGGCCAGCGAGATTGATCAGACCCACCACTGCTGGCATATCCTGGGGCGATTGGCCGTTCACCATATCCAGAGTAAGGACTTGGAGGATACCCAGCGCCGGGGTAGCCAGAGGCGCCGGCACCCGATTGGAAAGTGTAGCCTCCGGGAGGTGGTCCAGAGGTGCCTGCGTTGAAGCTTTTGCGCCGCTCTCGTGTTTGGACGTCTTTTTCCCGGGCTTTACGAAGCTCAGCTTCCTGGTCTTCACGAAGACGCCTAGGATCTCTGTCCACCTCTTTTCTTCTTTGTTTATCATCGCCACGTCCCCTAATATATTGGTCGCGATGAGCAAAGGATGGGTTGGAAAGATTTGGGATCAGATTGTTAGATCAACCGGCTTACCATTCGCTCCAAGCTCTTTCATCCTCCTTACCAAGCTGGCCACGGCTCCAAGAAGCGGCGAATTCCTTGAATAGGAAGTATAAATTGTGATAAATGCCAAAATGTGCGAAAGCTCAAAGAACTAACAACAGTAGCGGGCTGAGCCCCGGCGGGGAGAGAGTAAGTAGGCTCGCCAGGCACCCATTGGATGCCATTAACGACGCCTCCCGATGCTTGATAACTTGTGACGATCGGATAGATGAGCTGAAACCCATCAAGATCCTCACATGAACCTACCTAGCGGCGACAGCCCTAGCGATGATAGAAGATCAGGATAGATCTCTTCAAAGAAGTACAGAGTACGTACTTGAAAGGATGATACACAGTTCTTCCATCTGGGCCGGTGGATGTAGTATACGTGATGGAGCCCGGCGAGGGAGAGCCCGATAATGGGGCTGGTTGTGGGGAATATGACCGCGAGTAATGAGCTTCAGGTGGTTGTTGTTGATATGGTGAAGGCGAAGCTGATCGATACATCGTCAAGATCGTTGAGGAGGCGAGAGACGGTCAAGCTGCTTGCCCTTGACCCAGCCTTATGATAGCAAGGAATAATAATAAGCATGGGTGGGAGAATCAAGTAAATAATAAAATAAAAGTCACTACATTGATCATCCAAATCTCCAGTACAGTAAAATAATCATAAGTAATCCAACAGCACCCAATGGCGCATACTGGCGCAGCATGGCGTTAAAATTAATATTCCTTGCTGCTTTTCGGTACTTTTCAGACTCTGAACGCAGTGATGTTGAGAGGTGTGACATTCCTAAAGAACGACCCGATGGCTTTTGAGACGGAAACAGTATCATGAGCTTTTAGGACTCACTATCAAGCGAATCACCCCTCCACAGTAGCTCCTCCATGTTTTTTGTCATGATTCTCGTAACGTCTTGAAGGTCGTCGTTAAGCTTGTCAAGTCCAGAACTTGCAGCTGCTGTCCTGGTGTCGCGATAAAGCCGGGCAGTTTTCGCCATAAATGTGTCTGGTTTGGGCTGTTTGAGTATCGAGAGAGGGGGGGACGGTAGACAAAGTGTACATACCAAATCCTACAAACGCATATGGTTTTCGAACCGTCTCGACTTTGGGCCCATAAGTTGTTGCAAATTCTTTTGATAGCTCATCTAGATATGAGAACGCAAGTTTTCGAGGATACGACTTGTCGGCTATTGTAAGAAACATGACATTATCAGATATGAGGTAGCTGACGGGGTAGTGAATAGCTGCGTGGCTGGATATTTGACGAGTACAAACTGTAACGTGTATTGACCACTCTCAATTGAGCATCTTGGCTCAGAATTGGATGTTATCCGTCGAAATATGAGCTTGGCTTGTTGTTTATGTTCTTGTAGTGCTTGTTCTGTCTTAATGGAGCGACACGTCAACGAAATCCAAGTGTGAAGTTGTATAAAGTATACCTGTTCATCGTCTACGCTGGCAGCCAACGGTAGCGCATCTGAAGCTCTAACGATGATGGTTGACTTGACCATTGTTGGGTGGTGAAGAAAGAAAGTTGCACCAGGCTAACCAACGCCGCGCTGTACCTCATAGAGTCACGTGAGTATGTACTACGGACGCAAATCATGTGC
Organism: Calocybe gambosa; assembly: GCA_900068965.1. NCBI lineage: Eukaryota > Fungi > Basidiomycota > Agaricomycetes > Agaricales > Lyophyllaceae > Calocybe > Calocybe gambosa. Next base: position 154,365 of record CEMU01569725.1, on the reverse strand, counting down.
GACCATCGATCCAATTCCGTATGTTTTTGGGGGCTGAGAAACATCATGGTTTCCCCCTGTTACAGGTCCCATCTTGGACATCGACCACCACCACCACCACCACCATCCTCACTATGGCCAACATCTTTGACGTCAATTCACAAGCATGTCCTTTCTTTTTACCCTATATCCTTTCAAGCTCTTACATACTCTTAGCTCGCCTTTTATGGTGCTTACCACTCAAACCGCATCAACATCCTGACGCACATCATATGTGTCCCAATCCTCCTATGGTAGCGAATTATACCTCTATATTCACAGCGTAATCATTCTTTCCAGGACCTTCCAGGTCTTTGCTACTCAAATCCCTGTCCCCTCATCTATCCCCCAAATCCATCACCAGATCAGCGATTACCTCCGCTTCGACTTGAATGTACCGGCAATAATCACTGCAATATATATCATATACTATCTTACCCTCGAACCAATAGCTGCCGTACGTATTCCTCATTAACCTGTGTGTCTCAAACTTATGCTTATGCTTCAAAAGATACTCTACGCGCCCCAGTTAATATTTTCTCTCTTGACAGCTACCGCTTTCTCGAAGGGCGCAGGCCACATTTCAATGGCTGTTTTACTCCACATTGCATCTTGGATTGCCCAGTTCCTCAGTCATGGCCTCGCAGAAAAACGTGCACCAGCTCTGTTGGATAATTTATTCGGTGGTAAGCCTGTTGACTAACTTTCCAATACAGCTCTCACAGCTTGACCGACATCTCAGCTCTCTTCCTCGCACCGTTCTTTGTGCACCTTGAGATCTTGTTTGCGCTTGGATACAAGCCTGAGATGCATAAACGCGTCCAGAACGAGACTGGCAAGGAAATTGTTAAAATTCGCAAGGCAGAGGGCGACAAGCGCCGCGCAGAGACTGCGAAGTCATCTTGACGTTTACGACCATGAATAGTTTAACTGTAATCAGGCATCCCTGTTCGCTATTCGGGCACTAATCTAATTTTTGGGCATGCATGGCCTAGTCCCTTCCTCAATCAGATCCCTAACTCCGATCAAATGAATGCATGCGTATTGAAACTGGACCCGTACGACATATAAACATCCTGCCTCCGTCTTTCCCATCATCTTGAATTCATTCCGTTAGGGTTTGTGGCGGAGGAAGTGCAGGCTCCCCGATAGCCGTAACATACGCGGAAGAAAGCCCACCGTCAACCTTGAAATCCGTACCCTGTGGGAAAGAAATCATGAGCAGGTTATAACTTCAAAGAGACCATGATCACTCACAGTTACATAACTGCTATCATCACTGGCAACTAGAGCTCGGAGCGTCAGCCATAGCGAACTAATAGGAAAGGACACCCACGGAACAAGGCTGCTTTAGCGAGTTCCACGGCTTCACCGAATCTACCCATAGGCAGGTGTACCATACGGCGCTGACGCTTCTCTTCAGTGTTTAAAAAGTCCATGAGAAGTGCTTAACACCATCATCGTGAGATTATAAAACAAGTAGATTTGGAAAAAAACAAAATAGTCTCACGAGTCTTCAGAGGTCCCCTAATATAATGGTAGAATCGAATAAAATATGCAGATGGTTTAATATTTATATTGTTCAGAGACAGCATCCACTCACGGACAGAGAGAATTGATGCGGATCCCCTCCTTAGCATGAACCATTGCCAGTTCTCGTGTCATCGCAAGTACTCCACCCTGCACCAGATAATGGTTAACAAAGTGGTCGAAACAAGCCTCAAACCTACCTTTGAAGCGGTATCTGGCCAACAAAATGAAAGGCGATATCAATTCCATTGTAAGAACTAAACACCCGGAAAGACGCATACATGCTAATTGAGGCGTTGCTGCTCCGACCAAAGCAACAAAGCTCGCAGTGTTGATGATGCTACCACCAATGTGTAAACCCTTTGGCTCATCTTTGGGATTTTTGCGCATAGCAAGAATAGCGTATTTACATCCCCACCATACGCCTTTGAGATTGATCTGCATGGTCAAATCCCAAATTTTCTCCTCTGTGTTCAAAGCATTGTCATCTGCGGGGTGCATAATACCTGTATAGGAGATCGATTTTCATTGCTTCTTTTTACCACTAACCATAATCGAGGAAGTAGACCAACCGGCATTATTGAACTTTAGATTAATAGGTTGGTTAGCTCATGTATGGGCCATCCGATAAGGGTTTCACCATAATGTCAAGCCTCCCAAAATCATTGACGGCCTTATCAACAGCGTCTTTAATGTCTTGTTCTTTACCGACATCGGCCCTGATCGCGATGGCCTCGACATTTGGGAATCGCTTGTTGATCAATGCAGCCCCCTTTTGCGCTGCCTCAATATTGATGTCTACGAGCAATACGTTCGCGCCTTCCTGAGCAAACAAGACGGAGGATTCTAATCCGATTCCCCTGTGAAAGATTTCAAGCCTCGGATAGCTCGCGTTATTTGCATCAGCACTTACGACCCAGCACCTGTGATCAAGGCAACCTGTAAATTTGAAAGATTCGCTCAACTATATTCTAGTGAAGATCAAGATAATTGCCATGCCTTGTTTCTAAGTTTTCCGGACATGAATGCAAAGAATTGAAATGATTGTGGCGGAAATACGGCTTGAATACGCCGATCATAATCTCATTTGATTTATGAGGAGTATTAATCATCTGGGTAACTGCTACCAAACATATCTTTAAACTCTTTGACGACGTCGGGTAAAGAGTTTGGGTAATCTGTAGGCGTATCCGACTGTGTTGAAAACATATCTGACAAGACAGAAGATTCTCGAATATCGCTATGAAGCGGCGTTTGACTCATGGTTGGGACAGAGAATAGATTGGTTTGTCCGTCTTCTGATTCTTCAGTCACGGAACCGGTGTCATCAGGCACCGCAGGTACGCGAAATCCATCTTCGTCACATTGCGCTGATGGTAAGACATGGCTTGAATTTTTGGGTGAGGTATGCCACCCAAAATGACAAAGGGTTGGTGTTCTCCAAAGACATCGTCAGGATCCGAGATACGGTTTGAAAACAGAGACATACCGAACTGAAGATGGGCCGTATCCCGGCAGATCTTTAGGACGACCGCGAGATGGGAAAGGCTTCGAAATGTCAAGTTCGCACTCGGTTGAGCTCTGAGAGCTTGGAATAATCTCTTTCTTAGAGGAGGAAGTGGTATTCTCGGAAGACGGCGGCGAGAAACAGTGTTGCACCCTCTGATCACTCGTGTGAGGGGATGAGCATCGAGGTGATAGATATTGGCTTTGGGATGACTGAACGCAATCACGGTCGTCAACGGATGAAGCTTCAGAGTTCGAGCGACTCCTTGCATATGCACTTCTCTCATGTATCTTTTCCGTGGTTGGTAGTTCTGAGAAACCCCCATTAAAACCGTCCTGAGATTGTGATGATGGGACTAGATTGGAAATAGGGATTATTGGTGGGTCATTGTTCGTCTGGTGCTGTACAGCAGATATGTCGCCACGAGATGACAAAATCGTTGGTGAAAGAGAACTGTCCGTGACGCCCAAACCAGAAGGGTGTGTGCCTGAACTTTGAGCGTGGCTTCGTGCCAAAGTACCTGGTATAACCAGGGGTTTATTGCCTTCTTTGTGACTCGAAAGACGAGCCGACGTCTTCGACAGCAGCCGCGTTGGAGGAGGAGTGGGAAGTGACAGTGTTGGAATGGGTCGTCTAGCAGTAGATTGAAGAGTCGGTGGCCGGTTTAAAGAGCTTGAGGGCGTGGTGTATGACGACGCCTGCCTTGTCCTTGTCCTTGTGGCGGGCGCTTTGAATGCTAGAATTGGATCCGTACCACGACGCGTTGTAGGGTCATTTGCTTCCGTGCCATCTGTACGTTGCTGTTTGCGTTGCGGAGTGTCTGGTGTTTCTCTGCGTCTTTGTTTAGCAGGAATTCGATGGAAGAAGCTCGTGATAGGCTCTTCTCCTGCACACGGCATGCAAAGACGCGAAACTGAGTGCTGAGCGGAGTTGACACGGTTTCGGTATTTAAAAAGTTCAAACTCCGCACGACGCGTCTCATCCAGCCTCTGCGACTCGATAGCCATGTCATTGTCAGAAGATACGCCCCAAGCTAAAAAGAGAAAAATGTCTCCAGATACAACGATCGCTCCTGTATCTGATCTGCTCATTAAGCGTCATTCAGAGAAGGCAGTATTGCCTACGCGCGGCTCTCCATTGTCGGCTGGCTACGACCTCTATAGGCAAGCTCTCCTAATGTATAAAACTGTGTGCATCATCCTGACTATATTATCAAGCGCGGAGAAAAAAGTCATACCAGCTCATGGAAAAGCTCTTATTGACACCCAAATCTCAATTGCAGTGCCCGCTGGTACTTATGGTCGCGTCGCACCGCGTAGTGGACTAGGTTTGCCCTTCTTGTCTTATCACATGGACACCACCAACAGTTACTTTGTAGCTTCCAAATTCATGATTGACACCGGAGCTGGCGTTATTGACGCCGATTACCGTGGAATAGTGTTTGTCCTACTGTTCAATCTAGCAGATCAAGATTTTCAAGGTCATTTCCAAAACTAGTTTTCCCTCCACATGCTAACCGGCTGTTTAACAGTGGAGGAAGGTGATCGAATAGCTCAATTGATCATTGAGAGAATTTATACCCCAGGTGTTCTGGAAGTTGATGCGAGTAACTGCTCTTACTGTGTTAGTCAAAATCTAAACCTCTTTGACAGAATCTCGATGAAACTATTCGAGGAGCGGGTGGCTTTGGGTCAACCGGAGGTCATGGGTCTTTCGTTTCACCTGCGACAACGTGATAACTCAACAAGGTCCATTATCACAACTAGACACGCGTATACTTCGGTAGATGAAGCTCCGGTCTTGTTAAGGAAAGTGACGTTGACGGGACAAACATCTCGACAATGACTGTTACCGTATATTGCAATTTTTATAAGCTGTAATGTGTCGGGTCGATCTAGGAGCGTCCTTTCTCCGAGTCTACGATGTAGAAGCCATCTGACGTGCGCGACGCATGCTGTAAGAGTTCTCGGCCGGATGAAAGGAATGGCTGATGATGCCCATACGACACTCCTTCCTTGGCGCGATGTGCTATCGGATGAACCTCGGTCGTGTTCACTAGTTTCACTGCCTCAACTAGCCTAACGAGCTCCTCCACCTCCTCTTTCATCTTCATATGCCCCGACGTTCCTTCTGCTGAAGGTATTAAAGCTGCAAGTTTGTGCAGCCGCGTAAGCGTTTCGGAAGACAAGGTAGGTTTAGGATAGGATGACAACAGCTGGTGAACAGACCACGTCGGTTGTACCGGGATGCCACAATCGTCTATTTGACATATCGCGCCGTTCGAGTATGTATGTACGCTAGATGCCTTAACGAGGCCAATGTGTAGCGGCCACCTGAGGCATTGCTGGACTGCTCTGTACACGGGCAGCATCTGAAAGAGGATCGGAGTTTAAAATATTCTACATTCTACTCAAATGTTATGGACAGCAGCAGTTCGGTCCTTTGAGATTGCACATTCAATTAAAAAACTTTTACCCAGCCAACTTCCTCCTTCACTTTCTACAACTGGAAATCTGTACCAAGTGTTATCCAAATCTCCGGACGGAGGAGTAGGCAAAAAAGTTCATCAGGTTCGGTGGAGTCATAAACAAATTGGGAGCTGCTATTGGCTCGTCACCCGTTCTCGGTTTAAATCTGAAGGGAAACACGGAAGAGCATGGGGTATACTTTATTGGAAGGGTGAGTGACCATATAATCATCCTGGCTCAAACAATTGTTGAAACTAACATTTGACTATTTCGAAGATCGGCGTGTCAGCGAAAAGGAAGAGAGGATACGAGGTTCTCTCAAGTATACCTGGAAAGAAGGCGTCTCAGCTGTAAATCCGACAGCAAAAAGCGTATGCACTCTGCTTGTCACGAATATAAATACATTGACCTAGCAGATAGCAGCCGTAGCCTTGTGACCACTAGACGTCTTGCACATTTTTCGCACAACACAATAAATGAACTATCCATGGCATTGAAATTTGTGGTCAGTGATTCAAAGAGGAAATACAGCTCTTTTATCTACGTAATGTTACACGTCGACTCATCAATCTCACTCAATACCGTTTATTTCCAAGGTGTTTCCAAATTTGACACGTCTGTACGTTGCAAGTTGACTCTGCAGACGGGCTACCTGTCCTGGAGTGAGCTCAAACATACAATCGTCCCAAGTGTAGTCCATGTAGTTGTCTTGACAAAAACATGAGCAACTTCGCGATGAAATATAGTCAAAGCGTCCTACGAATAGGATCAGGGCCTGGACTACGGCATGTATCGCGATTTTCAGGGCAGCCGCTGGCGGGCGAAGCTTCAGCCGGCGTATCGTCTACCCCATCACCCGTGACAGAGCATCCGCCCTGGAACGTATGATAAAGACCAACCCAATGACCAACTTCGTGGGTTAGCGTCTGATAGATTTTGAGCCAGCAACTACACCCGATTCTGATGTTTTTTTCTTACCTTACCAAGATTGAAGTGAGAAGTTGTACCTCCCGGAAGGGAGGAGTAGAGGATAACTGAATGCAGTTGGTCACATGATGCCCTACAACATGCAGCAGAGCGAACGTACCAACTCCATCATCTTTTGGTTGGTTCTCATAGCTTATAGGGAATGTTGCATATCCCAGGAGGCCGGCGTCTGACCGAGACCGGAAGCTGGAAATATAGTCAGGCGACCGCGTACTTGAAATTATGACACAGCTCGAACCCAACAGTGTAGACGTTGAGATCAGCTACGCCTCCTTGGCGGAGAGCATTTTTCATCGTGGTTTGTAGCGCCTTGCTAGGTCCGACATTGGTAAACCAGTTATCATTGACAGTATGCGTAACGCCTGCAAGGCTGAAGGTAATGCCCGTAGAATTGTAGTCTTTGTTCAAAACCTCGATCTGGCTATCGATCTCAGCCGAACTATCGAATAACAAGGCATAAGCGTATACGATAGGCTTCAGTGCGTAACTTACCTGATATTTCCTCCGGAATAGGTGGTGTCTTTGCTGATCACATGGAAGTAAACGGGAATGACAGTAGCCGTAGTAGCATTATTAGCTAAAACTCTGTGAGCTTCAAAATGCTCTTCAGCGGCTGCCACCTGCGTGTCGGTCAACTCCGATCCACAGATCCTGTATACAGCATTCGAATTTAAAATTTGAGTCACTACTAGTAGAACGCTTGCCGGCTAATCGATCCACCAAGGACAAACGAGCCAAATACGACACTGAGCAGATACGCTATAGTAAGGTTATGGAGCATGGCAGCTATCTGTGGGGGAAGACCTAAGACAGAGTTTTACGAGCTGTTGGCGTGCTTTTATAGACATGCCACGCCTCCAGTATGGTCGCTGAGATTCTAATGAGAACAGCGACTGCTTCGAGATGAACGCCATGTATGTAAAGCAGAAAGCTAATTCAAGCGGCTTCAGTCGCTCATTCTAGTGGTGCTTGTGCCAGATAATGTCGACGTGACATTCTATTGCCAAACAAGGTAGAGAGATGTGTTTCGAAGCCTTGTCTTTCTTCGACGTACATCAAAAGCGAAGTGCTCTGATTAATGCTCCGAGTCTTCAGATTATTAGTCCAAGACAGCATGCAGGCCATTAACGCGCATTAACGTTAATTAGCATTGGGATCGTTGAATTGCGAACGACCCAAGCGGAGGAGACCAATATCAAGGGTGACTGTTGAACGTTGACTAACAGAAGATCATCTTTTCATCTTGGGGAGGTTGGAAGCCTTTATCAACCGCACGA
>CEMU01569725.1:100583-146540 GCA_900068965.1 Calocybe gambosa | reverse complement strand
ACTCAGTTGCTCGCTTGGCAAAAAGCTTCTCATGATCACGTGCTGCTGGGCTGATAGCAAACTCAATTCCCCATATAGTCGTGTAGAGTATTTCATACATAGCCTACTTCCCAGTAGATTGCATTATCTCCTTAAATACTGACCCCACGGAACGACGACATCTGGCTTCTTGCACGGGTGACTTGGCCAGTCGTGAACTCTGTCATGCAGAAGTCATCGGAGTAGTCCATAAAGTTATCTGGCGTGGCGTGGTCAGCAAAATTATCTATTGAACAGTGGATGACACATACGGATAGGGTCGGCGCCTCCACCACTGCAGGTATCACGGCCACTTGGGCAACCAAAAGCAGGAGACGATTCTGGTGGCGTGTCGGAGACGCTATCTCCGGTGGCGGCGCAGCCACCCTGGAATGTATGGAAGAGGCCAACCCAATGACCAGCTTCATGTGTGAGGGTCTAGGTACCAGTAAAATATTAGAAAATTTATGAAAGTGGGAGAAGAAGGCAGAACCTGGCCCAAGTTGTATGGTGCGGCGGTACCACCAGGAACAGAAGAGTGGAGGAAGACGACGCCATCGTCAAGCTGGTTACGACTGTAGTCACTTGGGAATGTTGCGTAACCCAAGAGGCCAGCACCCGAGCCAGAAGTAAATCTAAGGCGTAATTTTAGATAATCATAATGCAAAATGTGAGGGTGCATACCCAACAGTGTAGACGTTAAGGTCAGCGGCACCACCCCTACGTAGGGCCCGCTTCATAGCGGTCTGCTGAGAGGTACCTGGGGCGGCATTGTTGAACCAGTCGGTGTTGGTGGTGCGGTCAGTACCACCAAGGACCCATGTAATTCCCATGCTCGAGTAAGCGGAATTCAGAACACTAATCTGTGCACTGATCTGGGAGTCTCTTTGGTAAATGTTAGAAGGGACATCTTAATATCGGATTTAGCCGCATACGGGACATTGCCTCCAGCTCTAGTGGTGTCTCTTTGAATTACGTGGACAAAAACCTAGAAGGAAAACCGTAAGGTCAATATTGTGTAGTGGAAAAGGAAGGAAGTACCAACATTGAGAGTGGCGGCCTGTGCGGCCTCTATAGAGAAGTTACCAGCTTGAACCTGCTTAGCCGCGAATTCTTTCTCCATGAGTGCGACTTGAGTATCGCTGAGCTCTGATCCGCACGTCCTGGGTGGTCATCATTATGACGAAGAACGAAAGTAAAGCAAACGGTTTATACCTTCGAGCATGAGGTGTGGCGAGCACCGAGGTGGCGCCGAGCAGAAGAGCAAGGGCAAAAGAGGCCAACATGGTACTATGATACTACAACTCAAGCAAGATGAGAAGTAGTGTTCTTCGTTGCTATCTGCCAGCTCTTATAGAAAACTTGACGCATAGATACCTATTATCGGACTGTGGTCAGAACAAAAATAGGTGGTATGTATGTTGAATTTCATACTGATCCATGTGGAACTACTGGAAGGATGGGAACAGCCCACACTGTGAATTGGTGATCACGATGGAGAAGCAGAAGCACCACGTGCGAACAAAGCGCATGATGCACTTCAAAGTTAAATATGTATGGGTTTGCACATCGTTTCGATGTATACCTAACGATCAATCCAGAGGTTGACTTGTTGCTTCTTTCGGTTTCATCAGATACCGAGTTACGGATGGCTGCTCGGTCGGTCTTGCTAATCCGATGACGAGCGCTGTTAAAAATTCAGTTAGTTAGGTGTATAACGATGAATTTGGGTGAGAGCCAACAGCGATAACTTGCCGACCACCGTACGGATCCTAACATGTCCCCGAGACCATAAGCCATGCGGTTGTATAGCCAGATACATATCATAACAATATCAGACAACTATTATGGATGAAGATATAGCTGTCGCTCGATAGAACCTTTCGGCGGTGTCAGAAGGCCGGATGCATTTTTTGCTTCTTCAAAACCGCCTTATCATTGGTAACACCGGGAAGACGACGACCATGAGGACGCTGCACCAGACAGCACATCAGATAACTTGTTTACAAATGTGTATCAAATGATTACAAGAGGTAACACACCAATTTTGAAACAAAGGCGTTGTGGTTATATGAAAACTGAGATCTGAGAGCGTGGTCAAGTGTGAGCGGCCCGTCACATCTTTTCGAACGCGCTATGTATTTGTCACATGGGCTGTGTGCACCTACGTAGATGTATCAGAGATGACAGCAATCCATGTCAAGATATCACAAGGATCCGGGGCTCACAGCTATCGTCGTTTGGTTTCAAGACGGCGTCATCATCGTAGGGTGAAAGGTTCGGACTTCTACCCGCTAAATCAAAAGGATGGAAGATGTCAACAGAACCCGAGGTAAGAATTGATTTAGACTGTACGCTCTGACCAAAGAACAAGATTTGCTTGCGTCAACAGGTGCTATGTCAACGAACTATGTAGGAAGTTTACAATGATCTGAACACGTGTTACTTTATGATCTTTCACGTGTTCCTCTCAACGCTTGCCAGTCACAGTGTGAAAGAGCTACTCGTAGGCTATGGCATCCCTTGAAGCAATTGATGCCCAGTTCGACCGTGCTGTTGAGATTGTGCAGGGTTTACCAAAGACGGGCCCCATTCAGACGGATTACGAGGAAAAGCTAACAATGTACAGGTGAACCATAGTCAATTATTGTCAACCTGTCGTAACTGATGAAGCCCTTCGTGGCAGTCTCTACAAACAAGGTAGAATTCATCAGTCGCCATTTTTCCTTCAATCTGATGCTCTCCGTTCTAGCCACAGTCGGTAACATCAAGACGCCAAGACCAGGAATTTGGGACATGTTGGGTCGTGCCAAATGGTGGGGTAATGCCTCCTTCTGTTCAAAAGCCGATTTGACATAGATGTAGGGATGCATGGGCGAAACACAGAGACTTGGATCCCTATGAAGCCAAGTGGTTCTATGTGGATGCTCTCTTCAAGGTCTGTTGAGGTGATGTCCTGCCCCAATACACTGATCATGACCACACACAGGTGTTGCGCAAATACTCGGATAAAACAGTGGCCAAGACTCTGATAGAGGAGCTGGAAAGCCATGGTGACTACTCTACCGTTTTAGCAAGTCGTAAATCGCTATGCACATCTTGCTCCCTGTCACTTTACTAATCTACTGCATTAGAGGCACATTACTCCTCGACCGACTCGGACGCATCGAGTTCTACGAATTCAGATGGCCAGCCTTATGAACACTCCATCCAGTCACTGGGGAAGCAACCCCAAGGAGGTCTAACTCTACTCGACGAGAACGTTTCCGAGGCTGATGTAACTCGGGAACTGCCTGGCAATGAACAAGACTTGTCCCAGCTACAAGCAAATCGGCCACCATCATCTTTATCATCTCACAGGTACCGCACACCTCTTGCTATGTCAGTTGTGACGTCCTCTCCACCAGTAAATACTGTGCCGGCAGCACAACCACTTCCAAATTTCGAAACACCATCTGCTTTTGCTGAAACCTCACCTGCAACATCCCCTTCACTTCCAATCATGAGCTCTTATGCTGATATATCTGAGCCGTCTATAGTTGAAGCCACAACGCCTACACACCATCGCCCTCTGCACCAACAGTATCACGGCTCACAACACCGCACACTTTACAGTACCTCACCGCCTACCTCTAGACTTGAGCTGGAACGTGCAGTTGAGAATGTACAAGTGCATTTGGCTGCGTTGAACGAAAGGCTGGACACGTTAGAGGCGTTTTTGACCTTCTCGAGGTCTCATGTTTCTTTATCACCTAGATATGTAGGATCACCCAGAGGCCGTGGCAGTCCACACACTAGCCCAAGTCCTCAATGGGATCTTGATGATTTGGGGATGTGGTCTATTATCCTAAACCCCATTTCCCATGGCCTTGAGAAACTGCGAGATTTGGCCTCCTTCTTTGCACGAAACGAGGACCGATCACCTTCGGCGATCGTGATTCGGCGCTTATGCCTAGACGTTTCCTTCCTTGTCTGCGTACTTTCGATTATCAAAATCTTATGGAGAAGGAGTGGTGTCAGGAGACAAGAAGTGCGCTTCGCTCTCAAAGTCCTTTGGCGAGCTATCGTGGGGGCTAAGCCCGAGCGAATTATGAGGAGTCGCGGGACGTAGAACCCCGATATCGCAAAAGGAGATAGGTGATACTTTAAAATATATAGTATGATTTAAAAGTATATAGCATGACGGGCTGTTTGATTTATACATTCCTTCCACGATATATCAATCAGAATCATGCCATGTCGACGACACATCGGATACAGTCCCCGGACTAGCCAAGGATCATGAGTGTTCAACTGAAGGATACAACAACTATCAGCTCACATGCATGTCATGGAACCCAGTATTAATGCCGTCAAGATTCTGGTGATGTGTAACATACTCATCGATTTTAACCTTGCCCTTGAGGTAATCTGGATCACATCGGTACCTTGGTCAGCGTTTCACGGTACTAGAGCCTACTAGAGGTTGAACAAACCTTCGACCAGCCCAGGAATCTCAGTACGTCCCTTAACACCTCCAAAAGCGGTGCCACGCCAAGTCCGGCCTGTCACCTAAAGTGTGGACATTTCATATCACGATCGCGTGGTCAACAAGCTGATGTGGCTTACTAGCTGGAAGCTGCGATAAAGACATGTCAGTAGTCGATTACGTTTATCTATGAAGAGCTGACAGAACTTACGGCCTGGTGGAGATCTCTTGACCAGCCGCCGCGACGCCGATGACGGTCGACACGCCCCAGCCCTTGTGGCAAGCCTCAAGTGCTGCTCTCATGACTTGCACCTGATAACCTTCTCAGTTTCGGTACCCAGAGTAAAACAGACAAGGGTAATCTCACGTTGCCGGTACAGTCGAAGGTATAGTCCAAACCACCATCGGTAATCTCAATCAAGTGGTCTTGTATTTTCTTCCCATCAGTCAGCTTAGTGGGATTGACATACTCCGTTGCACCAAATTTTTTGGCCCATGACTCCTTGCTAGAGTTAGTATCGACTGCAATTATGCGACTCGCTCCGACCAGTTGGGAGGTTGCGATAACTCCAAGGCCAATCGCGCCACAGCCAAACACTGCAACAGACGAGCCCTCTAGTGGAGATGGTGATTAGACGCTGCGGCAAAGCCAAAAAAGCCCACTAATGCCGGGTTGTTTGACGACAGCACCCCAGGCGGTTGTAATACCGCATCCAAGTAAACAGACCTTCTCGAGAGGAGCTTTTTTGTCAACAGCGACCACGGAGACATCGGCGACCACCGTGTACTGAGAGAAAGTGGACGTCCCCATCTGCAAAGTTCGGTTAGTGGTCACCGTTACTTGAAGCTGTAAATGATATTACTGACGAAATGGTGAATGGGCTTGCCATTAATTGTGAAGCGGCTAGTGCTATCTGGCATAAGCCCCTTTCCCTGAGTGGCGCGAACTCGATGGAGGTACGTCAAACGCTATTATATGAGAAAGACAAACGATTGATTACCTTTGCCACAGAGGTTGGTTTTTCCACTATTGCAGAACTTACATTCACGGCATTCTGCATTCGAATATTTAGATCCAGACTAAGATGTACAACAACTAGCGTACCAGCTGTATAAAGAGGGATTACATGGTCGCCAACCGCGACATTGGTTACGCCCTCTCCAACCGATTCGACCTATACTAGGGTGATCGGTATTTGATCGAACTTGATCGAGGGGTTACGGGGGAAATGCTATCACTTACGATCCCCCCGCCTTCATGACCAAGAATGACAGGGTACAATCCCTTTGTGATGTGCAGTTAGTTTTTCGGGTGGATAAGTGGATGAATATATATCGAGGTACCTCTGGATCCTTTCCGCTGCGAGTGTACTCGTCGGTGTGGCAGATACCTACAATGTGTAACCTATCAGAAATCCGTGTACATACGGAGATAATTCTGGGGTACATACCAGTGTAAAGGATATGAATGCGAACTTCGTTGGCCCTAGGAGGAGCGACTTCAACCTGTTCTATCTTGAGCGGTTCGCCAGCGCCCCAGCAAACTGCGGCTTTGCAGTTGATAGGCTTTCCAGTGGTGGACATGGTGGTTATGGGAAGACTTGTCGTAGCGTGGAAGTGAGCTTATCATATGTCTCGTGAAAACTGTTTTCCCGTGCTGCGTCATTGTTAGGTAGAGAAGAGATCACGTTCTTGGCCTACCAATGATGTTCTGAATCTTACTGAAGTCTCAAGAGAGTACGGGTTATTGACGACATTCATTCAAAAGTAACAAAATGAAAAACGGCCACCAAAACCCTAGTAGGTAAGTTTTGGAAAGCCCACATCGCCATCTACGACCTTAAGGGCATATTGAGAGCATGGATGAGCATATGTCAGTATGGATGTAAAGAGAGGACGGATCTGAAATCGCAAGGTAACCAGCAATATTCAATCCAAAGCGCATAACCAATAGCCAACCCCCGCCTCAAGTGTATGTTTCAAGCAGTCGGTTGTTTGAATCATTGAGGACTGTGAGAGCCTCAGCAACCTTACTGCCTAACGCGTCCGCATTGTCCAAGAGATGGAGCAGCTCCAAGTTGTCCATTTCCAGAAGCATGCCAGTGATCTTGCCAGCCAGATCGGGCTGTTCGCTATACGATAAAATGAAAAGAGCGCTCTTGGGCTAACAAAGGAAAGGCACGTACGGAGCAATCCTGAGATAGAGAACTTCTCCAAGCATTTGCTTTTGCTCCATGGGGCTGCCAGCAGCTAGCTGCTCAGGTATGATCATTGGGGTCTCAGGGACTGATGCAGTGGAAGCCGACGGGGCAGGAGCGCGAGGGACCGTCTTGTGGTTAGGATGGTTGACAGGGGGCGGCTGAACAGGCGGGCGTGCGCCAGGCACGGGTACGCTGGCTGGAGGAGGGGGTCCACGACTTTGAGGGGCCTGAGGACCAGGGCCACGAGGGGTCACACCATTAACAGGAGGTGGAGGGCCATTGGCGCGAGGAATGGGAACATTAGGATTCGTCGGTGAGCTACCGGGTCCACGACCGACTGGACGGGGAGGTCCGCGGTTAGGGTAACTGGGCATAGGATATCCTTGAGGTGGGGGTCCTTGTGGGTATCCAGGCATCTGCATTCCACCTGGTGCATAGCGACCGTTACCGCGAGGTGGCATCATACCAGGCTGACCATAGCTCATCATGCCACGGCCTTGTGGAGGATAACCAGGGCCAGGAGGAGCGTAATACATGGGGTTGTTGATATAGCCTGCTGGAATGCCAGCGGCGGCAGCTTGCTGAGCTCGAATTTGGTTCCTTTGCGCAATTTGACTCTCAAGCTGCTGTCGGCGAACATCGCGACGTTGAGCCAGAGAAACGTAGAGGGGCTTTGTACCAATCATCTTATTGTTCATCTCAGCAACTGCTTTGGTGGCTTCTTCGGGAGTAGAGAAGCAGACAAAACCAAAACCTTTGGAATTGTGTTTCTCGTCGCGCATGACCTTGTAGCTCGTGATGGAACCGTAGGGTTCGAACTCGGCCCTCAGCTTCTCATCGTCAAAGTCATCCTCTAAGTTCTTGACATAGAGGTTGACACCTTGATACTTGTTCAGCTTCTCAAGTTTGGCTTGTTCGTGGGCCTTTCGTAATTCATCCTCTCGTTCCGACTTCTTCTGAGCACGGGCTACGAAGATCTTTTTGCCATAATGTTCCGAATCGTTCAGCGCGTCGACCGCTTTCTGGGCCTCCTCATGAGTTTCATAGTTGACAAAACCGAAACCCTTGCTCCTGCCCTCCTCGTCAAAGGAGATAAGAGAAGAAGTAACTTTGCCGTGCTGGATAAAGAGATTATCGAATTCCTCTTGACTCATAGCTGGATCGATGTTCTTGACATAAAGGTTGGTGAACTGGGCCTTTATCTCATCGAGCCTGGACTGGCGCTCCTTACGAGGGATATGGGTGCCAACGTAAACCTTCTTGTCGTTCAGAAGCATGCCATTGACGGCCTTTATTGCGTGCTCAGCAGCCTCACTGGTCTCGTAGTGAACGAAACCATAGCCTCTGGATTGACCATGTTCGTCAGTGGCGACCTTGCACGACAAGACATTTCCAAAGGCGGCAAAGGTGTCATGGAGAGCCTGTTGAGCTATGACTTAGAGTTTACAGGTAGAAGAATGCTCCGACGGCATACCTTGTTGTCGATTTGTTCATCCAAGTTTTTGATGAAAATGTTGCCCTGGCCAGTCTTGCGAAGAGCTGGGTCGCGCTGAGACCACATGATCCGGCTTTAAAACGGTGAATTTGGGTATAGCAACCGAGATTATAATTCTTACCATGCGTGGCCCTTGATCAGCGAGTAGTTGAGTTGTTCGAGAGCGCGTTCGCCTATATGAAGTGTAAACGTATGCACCGCTGCACCTGCTTCAGGTTGGGCTTACCATCATTTGCATTGAGATAGTTGACATAGGCATAACCTAGGGAGCGACGGGTGACTGCATCGCGGCAAACTCGAATGCTATGGGTCGGATGGAAAATAAAAAGGTTAGTAAGGGAAATTCAATTGACGGTATTGAAAAATAGACATACCTTGCAACTGGACCAATCATATTGAATATCTCGAAGAGCATGGCCTCAGTGACAGTAGGGTCAAGCTCTCCAACATAAAGGGAAGCGGAAGGAGCAGCAGCAGCAGCAGCTGGAGCCGGAGGGGGGGGGTTGTACGCAGCAGGTGAAGGTGCAGGGATCTGGGCAACCTCTGGAACGACCTGTGGCACGATCTCAGGCTGGGCAACGGCAGGCGAGGACATTTTTTAGAATAAGGTTTCTTTGGGGTCGTTACTGAATCTGTGACTTTTTTTTATGACTGGAGTACAATGTGAGTGTTGAGAGGTGGCAGCCAATGAACCAAGGAACGCACACGATATGTCAACAACGCAACCACTTATATATAGAAGTTTTTTATGATTTTTAAAAGGCTTTTTGGTCTGTAAAGGGCATTATGAGCATTAAAGGTAGGCTAAAAGGGAAGGAGCTAACCTTTTGAGATGGAGGGTTGAAGCAAGAACGGTTCCTCACTGGGCATTTTTTTGATGGATTTTTTTCAAACTCCGTTTCATACTGGCACCGCATTGTGGAACAAGTGCTGGTTGTTCAGTAGATTCCGGATGTGTCGGAATTGGCCAAGTCGATGGCTGGCTAAGTGGTGGCATATGGCAAGTAATAGGAATTGAATTCTGAGTTGACCGTAGACTGCCATGTCTTTTAATAACGTTTACTACAAACGAGTAAGTAATGGCTGTCTGGCACCCTCTTGTGATGCTTATTTATGGGCGATAAAGGCCGTAGGAACTGCTAAAGCGTGCTATGTGTGCTACAAGCCAACGACAACTGTTTTGGCGACAATCAATGCAACAGATTTCCTGTATACGTGTCCTGGGCATTTAATTGATCGCAGTTTCGCTACTATATTGGGTAAAACCAAAGATGGAGAGAAGAAGGCCGAAGTTACAGAAGAAGAGATAGCCAAAATCAGAGAAGAGTGGGAGGAGAAACAAAGGAGGAAGAAGGAGAAGGAAAAAGAAAAAGAAAAGGAAGAAAAAGAAGCAGAGGTGGACCAGGGCAAAGAAAAGGGAAAGGACTTGGAAGCAAAACGAAACATAGTAAAGGAGGCGGCGAATGAATCCAAGTCGACAACAGTACCTCATGAGCGATATGCTCTCCATCGAGATTTCTTTGCAAGTCAGTAAGGGATTGCAATTGCGATATAACCTTTTGCTCGCTGACTATTCTATTCGCATCGTAGTGCGGCAGGCTGAACATCGCAGACAACGTAGGCAGCTTGAAGCCACTGATACGCAGCTTGCACCTCGACTGCCTAGCGCACCTGGCACGACGCCAGAGCAGAAGTATTAGATAAGGATCGGAGTTTGAAATATAGTCTCACACGCCCAAAAATTTGCTTGCCAGTATACTAGTGTTTCATAGTTGAAGAAAGAATGAACAAGAATCCGTTTGTTCCTCAGCCCAGCTATACTCCTCAGCAACCACCCTTGCCTCCTGCTCCTCAGCTTCCTCAGCCAGATTACTCCGCTTATTGGCCCTCAGCCGCTAATACCTCTCATCCTCCTCCTCATCCTCCTCCTCAGTATAACCCGCAATGGCCAGGTACACAACCGCAGCCTCAGCCTCAGCCTCAGCCTCCGCGACCACCCCCAGAACAGAGCGCGCTATACGCGAATTACGGCTATAGTGCTCAATGGCAGCGTCAGCAGCAACAACAGCAGTTACAACAGCTACAAGCCCAGTATCATCATCCACCTCCACCGCCAGTCGTCCAGCCTCCCCCTCAGCCTCCCCTTCAGCCAGGTTACAACCCATACCAGCCTTCAGCCGGTTATCCACAACAATATGTACCTCAAGCCGTACCCGTCCCGCCTCATCCAATACCACAGCCAGCTTATCCCCACCCTCCACCCCATCAGCCTCAGCAGCAGTTTTTCCAACAGCAAATGCAGTCTCACCACCAACAACAACAGCAGCAGCAGCAACAGCCTCAACAGCATCGTCATCACATCCCTCATACACCACCTCAACACCTTCCACCCGCTAAAAGACAACGCTTTGACGGCCCAAACCCGAATCGGCATAATCAAAACCAACCACACCACCCACCCCCACCTCAGCCGCAGTTTCAAGCTCCTCCGCCCCCACCACCTCAAAACATTGGATCTTATCTAGGACCTGGTGGATCTGCTCGTGGCGCGCCGCATGGGATGAATCATATGGGGATGGGCGCTGGAAGGGGAGGAATGGCGAGTAATCGGGGCTCTTCTGGTGGACAGCGAGGAGGGAGAGGAATACCTATGTCAGGGTCTAGAGGGGGGCCGCCCGGAGGAAGAGGCAGGGGCGGGGGAAGTGGCTATTTGGGTAATGGTATTGGGGGTGGTGGTGGTAGCAGCGGACGCGGTGGTGGTAGTTCAGGATCGCTAAGGGGTCATGGTTCTCGAGGAAATTTTGGAAATCAGAACCGCAGAGGTGGAATGTCGGGCAGCGGAGGTTCATATAACCATCAAGGAGGATCGTTCCGTGGCAGGAGTGGCCAACACTCAGGATCAAATAAATCTCGGCACGAGGGTTCGTTCAACACCAGAGATGGCCCAATCTCGAACTATGGTAGTGGGGGTAAAAAAGATGAGAACAGGCGGACGCTTACTGATTTCAAAATCGTGGGCCTTGAGATACGCGACTTGAGCTGGAAGTGGGGTACTTCTCCTTTCATTCCCGTGAAAGTAGAATCAGGGGGCGAGGAAGCTCCTAAGGACCCTCCTGTTGAAGCTGAGGCATCTGAAGTCACTGTCAAAGAAGAGTTAATGGAGGACGACATCAAAGTTGCTCCCGACGAGAGCGAAGCTGAAACCCTGCCAGCGACTCAGCCTAACGAACTCGTTGGGGCTGAAGCCTCTGTTTTTGAAGGACATTCCACAGAGACTGTCTCTGAAGCTCATCCTTTGGCGGAAGCTCTGCCTCCGACACAGACACCTTCCGAAGCCAGTATTCACACCCCTCCGCCCTCGAGGATACGCATTTACTTTCATACCCCAGTTACCGCGGACGACGCGCGTCCCATTCCACATAATGCACCGTCATCTGCTTTCACACCTTCGGACTCGAGAAAAGGGAAGCGAAAAAAGCTTGAAGATGACGATGGTGATATTGAGGAAGAGCGTGCTCGTCCTCCACCCCCGCAGATGAGAGGGATGAGCGACGATAGGTCCAGCGTTGCACCCAGCATCGCACACACGGAGGCCGCTAGTGAAGCAGACTGGCTCATGGCGGCGATTGTGGAAGGGGAAGAGGCTGCGGAAGCCGCTACTGAGCTGGATCCCTCTCGTGATGAGGAAGGCAACGGAGAAAATAGTGGAACTCAACAACAGCCGGCCATAGACTCTGAAAAGCAAGAAGACAACTCCAGTCAGCAAACCCAGACTCAGGTTGACGATAACGCTCTTGCAACATCTTCTGCTAATGGTGAGTCTACCTTGATCCATCCTACTCTAAAACACTACTATGGTGTGGACGGTCCTCCACGAGGCCGTTGTTACCCGCACACTGCTAACCTCTCGCTCTCTCAAGGCATGCTTGGTGATGGAAATGCTTGGCCACAAGAGGAGGGTGTTAATCATGAGCCCCCTCCCTCAGAGTCAAAGAGTGGTGCAGTGCATGATGCAGGTGCCTCTCTTGAGCAAGGAACCACTGCGGCTCCTGAAAGCTCTGGTGCAGATGGCGAGGTTGTTTCATCAACTACTGGGCAAGCAAATAGTGTACCTGAGGAACATGCAGCTACAGTGACGATTGACACTGAAGCCGGGCCTGCGGATGCTTCGCCTAAGGCTGAGGCGGAGCATACTGATAAAGTCCCTGCATCTGCGCCCACCATGCCCAACTCCTCTTCGGCTCTGTCTGAGTCCGCTGTTGACGAATCTGCTGAATCTTCATTGCATGTGTCTTTTGTTTCACCTGTGTCTGTATCCGATGCCATTTTTCTTTCCGTTCTTTTTTCCTCACAACCTTTCTTTTTTTTTTCTCATACAGTGTCGAACAAGCTACTGATGCTGAAAATGTTGTATTACATGATACGCAGGTTGCAGACTCGCCCCGCGTTGCTGGTGCTATCCATCCGGCGCCCCCCATCTCCTCCGAGCCCACTTTACTCGATATTGGCCCAAGTGATTCCTCGGCTCAACCTCCTGTGTCAGACGGCGATAGTACTGGTTTAGTTAACGGTGTTGACCACGTCAGTGATCATGGAGAAGGGGCGCAGACTCAGTTGGACGGGCTGGATGACTTGACGCAGGACATAGAACATCTCGAACCGCCTGCGTCTCCCACATCAAACACGCTGTTGTCTACGTCATCGACGTCGACACAAGGAGACTCGCCCAGTATTTCTGCGGTCAAGCCGACGACGGGGGCTGGGAAGACTCCATCAGCAAATCGCCTGTCTATATCATACGCAGGCGGAAACCGGCGCTTGGTTGTCGATGCAGAGATTGTTGAATCTCTGAAGCTTTACAGACAAGAAGGTCGTATCGAAGTCCTTATGAATATTATCAAGGATGGGGAAGACTGTCTCAAAGGGATATTGGTTTGTGAAATTTAACTCAGGCTCATGAACACGTTTTAACATGTTGACTAAGGTGGAAGGGCTTTCAGACCTCACGAAATCCTATTTACCTTTGCAAACCATCCGTGGAGAGTCTGAATCCGAGTCTGACACCACGTTACCCCCTTTTGTAAAAGCATCTACACCTACATTAACTCTGCTTGTTCATCTGGATACTGCCCGTCCTCTATCTGAACCCAAGTGGGCGAAATCTGGGGATATCCAAGATTGGCTGAAAAGCATGTTTGGTCGGATGTTTTGGGTTGCAGGGGATGCCGCAGAAGGTTGGGAAAAGAAGATTCAGGTCATGGATCCCGATCCAGTGTGTACTAGTCCAAGCCATAAATAATCTCATGCTCATCATAACTCGACAGCCCCCAACCATTTGGACCATTTTGGATGGCTGGGCGGCCAATTCACCCGCAGGTGTGCTCAGCGAACGCCAGCGGTTCTTGAAAACACACATGACAGAAATGGACAATATGCTTGAAATTCTACTTCGGCTTGTGCGTGGCGAGCGTGCAACTGCCTCGTATCAATCGGGTTCTGGCATTTCCGTGCCGAGCGTATCTGGGCCTCTGCTCTCTGCTCTTTCGCAGGGCACTGCACATGGCGCCCAACAAACCCACGTATCCCTTGCTGTGTTGGCGATTTTCCGGGTGACCGTAGAGTATGCAAAAAAGGCGCTTGGGGAAAAGGGTAAAGACGAGGTTGAAGGACGCGTTGGTGAGATCATCAGGTGTTTGCCGTCTCACCTGGTGTATAAAAGTCTTGATGGTATTTTCAAAGAGTGGAGGGTAGATAAAAAAGGCCGGTAGACCTACAGATCTACCGAAAGTACACCTTTCTACATACAATAAATAATTTTTATTTCAGTTACATATACCGTCACGCATCACACGGATAATGCCGAGCACTTTGCAGAACTTGAACGCGTCAGCTGTATTGGAACTTGACCTCAATACAATATCATGGTATTTATCCTCTTTTAATGTCTTCAGCTCATTTGACGTGTCTATAAATTGGTTCCATAGTTTAGGAACACATATGACTCGGACAATACCGTTTTCTCGCCGCAAGGACGTCTCCATCAAGTCGAGTATGCCTTGGAAGCAGTAAAGCAAGGATCGGCGGCCGTGGGGCTACGTTCAAAGACTCACTCTGTGCTCTTGGCTTTGAAGGTGTGACAGATATCTTACGTTTAAAATTTCACCGCCATATGCGATTCGTTCGTTATCCATTTAGCGATCGACTGGGGAATTAGCGTCGTACCAGCAAAAGATGTTTCGAATAGATGATCATGTCGGCATTGCTATTGCTGGTCTTACATCCGATGCACGCGTACTAAGGTGGGCATATGCCGATTAACCTGGTTACAAAATATTGAAAGTTGATCTAGCAACTTCATGCGACAGCAAGCCATGTCCTCGAAAATGATCTTCAACCGCCCCATTCCTGTCAATCGTCTCGTATCTACTATCGCCGATAGTACGTCTCATGCACCCATGTGAAAACGTCCACCACCACTCAATACTCACTTGTTTCTAGAGGCTCAAGTCAACACACAGGAATATGGCCGTCGTCCATATGGTGTTGGTTTCCTTGTCATAGGCCAAGATCAAACAGGCCCACATTTGTATGAATTCTCGCCCTCCGGAAACTCGTACGAGTATTACGCAATGTCGATCGGTGCTCGTAGTCAGAGCGCAAAGACTTACTTGGAGAAACACTACGAGAGTTTCGAGAATGGTAAGTTTTTTTTTTGTAATAACTAGTTATACGCCCTTTTATCTGCCATATTCCATACTGAAATTGTTATTATGCACCGTATAGCCTCTTTGGAAGATCTTGTTCGACACGGCCTACATGCCCTGCGCGAGACACTACAACAAGATAAAGAGCTCAACGTGAACAATACATCGATTGGCCTTGTTGGCCCTCTGAGCCTTCACGAACAGGGGGGTGCGCCACCTAATGGCTCATTCCGCATCCTTGAAGGCGACATCATTCAGCCGTTCTTAGATACGATGATACCAAAAGACACAGATACAGGAGCCACTGCGGCATCGGCGCCTCCGCCAACAGCAGCAGCTGGTCAGTCAGGAGACCAGGATGTACAAATGGCAGAGTAGAATAATAATATTGCTCTCAATGATCAGGCTGTCTTGTCTTGTGCTTTATAGAAGAAGGAAAGTGCATCCTAGATCTTGAAGATAACGCTCTCACGGTTATGTACAAGCAGTATACTGATACAGTATGCCGAGATTGCTAGTGAGTCTTATGCTCTGAGTTGTGGTTTCTAGATTAAGAGAGTAAATACTCTTCCTTCTGGATTATCTACGAAATCTCCAGCGTCACAACTTTCCCTGCAGCGCTTTCGCTCCCTATGTCTGTGCCCATACATTTCGCCATGCTCTTGCTGCGATCCCAGGCTTTCTAAGAGATATCAATAGGTGCAACATTGCGCTTAAGAGCATCACACTCCCCGCTTGATGAGCAGCGGCGAGCGGGACAGGGACAAGGTAGAGTAGAGTTGAAATCCCAAGGAGAACTTGAACGTTAGCCATTGCAAATGCAGCTGTAGCTGCGCTTCGAGCAAGGGGTGGGAGGACGACGCGTAGAGCTGATCTCTGAGCGGAAGCCCATATGAAGAAAGTGGAGAGGTAGGTGGTTGTTGCCTTTCATGGTTTTTTAAGGACTCGGGTAGTACCATCAATGTGAGAACTTACGAGCACACGATGGTCAAATTGGACAGTCGTAGGGTTTTCGAAAATATTTCGCCACAGGTCAGACTTATCCACGTTCTTGGTGTACTCTGGCGAGAAGAGTTCGTCGGCGGAGGGGGCAACACGACCTCCCATAAGCGGGAACTCGTTATACACTAAACCTGCATCAAGGCCCGCGACAAAAGCGCCTATGTGCAATCATAGAGAAAGATAAATCTTCGTTAAGCTCACACAAGCAAGGGCTATTGCTTACCAGAAAGAGCGGTCAAGAATACTAGTCCAGTTAGCGCCCACGCCTGTGCCCTAAATGCACGTACCGACGGGTTTTTGAGAACCTCCCACACTTTCTGTGATGTCCCTGTCGCAATAACGCCACTCCAATTAGCGCCCTTCGCGAACTTCCAATCCTTGATAACGGTCATACCCGCTCCAAACATGCCAGCATAAAGAGCGAGAGCTAAGCCGAGGTGTGCAGCGAGGCGGTACTGAGAGACACGGGGCACGGCACCGGGTTGATCCATCAGGGTGTTATCTAGACCGGACTGGACCATATACCATCCGAGTGCGCCTTGAGCACCTATGAGAGTGCTCAGACCGAAAAGTTGGGCAAAAGCCTTGCGAGAAAGCTGTCTACGGAGGCCAAAGTAAACGAGGGGGCCAACGAATGCAACGCCAATGAGCCTTCCAAGAATACGATGGGTCCATTCCATCATGAAAATGAATTTGAAGTCGTCCAGGGTTGCGGAAGAGTTGAGCCTGTGATTGTTTTAACAGAAGCATAGTTTTATTTCTGGACAAAGACATACATACATCTTAAACTCTGGAGTCTTTTTGTATTTTTCAAATTCGTCCTTCCACTCTGTCTGTGAGAGTGGAGGTAGAACTCCAGTAATGGGGCGCCATTCGGTGATGCTTAGTCCAGATTCTGTGAGACGTGTGACGCCGCCAACGACAACAATAGCAAGTACGAGAGTCGAAGACAGCATTAACCAGATACCGACAGAACGTGAAGGAAGGATGGGGAGTTGTTGAGCTAGATCAGTCGATTTTGTCGTGAAGAAGTGGTTACATTTTGAGGCGGCGAGAAGTGAATGAAGAGGCGTTGGTCGCCGTAAGATCGTCGTAGTCAAGGATAATCTTGAAGGAAATAATACACGAGGCGTCGTCGAGAACGCAAGCGAGCAAGGTCGCCATGGCCGCCGCCATATGGGAGCTCTCTTGAGAGAATTCGCCCAAAACATTGTATACCCTCTTCAAGGCGGAAAATGTGCACAGCCACCACCAATATCATGTTATTCCCCCTCTCCCGTCGTCTCCTCTCGTCATCTTCCCGTACTTTTTCCTCCACGGCATTCCGGAATAATGCAATAAATGCCCAGGAAGGTGTACTTGAAGGGGAACGGCTCATATCAGCAAAACTGAGTGACAAATTCAACCCTTCTCAACTCAAGGTGCAAGACGTATCTAGTAATCTCCTTGGCTTCTTCCGTCTTCATTTCTGCTCATGAATACATAGATGGTTGTGGCACTTTTTACGCAATTACTATCGCGAGTGATGCGTTCAAGGGTCTATCTATTGTGAAACAGCACAAACTCGTCACAGAAACACTCAAGCAGGAGATTGAGGGTATACATGGCCTACAAGTGAGTCCTCTTACTTATAGCATATTTCTTTCTTTGCTGTAGCTGAAATTGCTAGATTAAAACCATCGCTCAGTAACGTACCACTTGGGGTTCGATAAACTGCTCTGGAAAGCTGGCTTGTATGACTGTGACCAGTCCAAAAACGTACCATCCATTTAGACCGCATTCCACAAGATGTATAACACCCAATACCGAATCCCATCTGACCCGTCC
Organism: Calocybe gambosa; assembly: GCA_900068965.1. Taxonomy (NCBI): domain Eukaryota; kingdom Fungi; phylum Basidiomycota; class Agaricomycetes; order Agaricales; family Lyophyllaceae; genus Calocybe; species Calocybe gambosa. Next base: position 128,825 of record CEMU01569725.1, on the reverse strand, counting down.
ATCGCAATTACAAGCATAAGCACTTAGGCGGACGGTTTCTATAATGTTAGCAAGACCGGTCACCCTTCATATTGAGCTAAAGTAGCCCGCCGAAAGAGCCGCAGAAGTGTGATCGCCTCACGATTATATCTTTCCTTGTCTGGGTCATCTATAATCTACGATGCGAAATCTATCAACACTGGTCATAAATGATGCTGCGGACATACTTCCGTCCAAGAAAAGCTCTTCCTCAGTAATGCAAAGAATCGTTTATCGGCCCTACGCCGCTTCTTGTGGCAAAATAGCACCTCTACGTCCTTGCCGTGTTTCTTTCCCAGACCCACTAGATCGCAGAGTGTTTGGACTAGAAGCGTAAAGGCAGGCTCAAAATACACGCAATCCGCAGCAAGGATGAGGTCTGTAGGGGGTATCTCCAAAGGTAGTGGATCACCCCTCATCATTTGATACAAATGAACACTGTGTTCAGAGATGGGAAACGAGACGTACCAATTGAGTTCGGCGACGGTAACGCTTTTTTCCAACATGTTTTTTGAGACATTCCTGCGCATGATATCAAGTAATGGTCTACATTTTCCCGTTAATGATGTCGGATGACCGTAGAGGTATAACTAACGCTTGGTCTGTAATCCACGTGTGAGCCCTGTTGTTAACAAGCTTTGCAGCAACGATTCCGACAAGACCAGTGCCACTACCCAGTTCGAGGATTGTGCGTCCTTGAAGGAACAAAGGTCCGCGTTTGACAAGGTAACTTGAAAGGACCTTAGAGATCATCAAGGCTGTGTGTCACAGAGGAAGAAAGATGTACCTCTCCCGCTGGCCATGCCATTCCACCACAGCCTGATTTCGCATCTACAGTCAGGGAGATGATGACAGAATTTTGCGCATGTTGAAAGGAGAGCTGAGTAGTCTCATTCTGGATGGCGCGAGGCTGATTTGGAATGACGGAGACATCCAAATTTGATGATTCTTCCGTATCTGAGTCGGTTTGATGCATGAGATGACGGAGGGGATTGAGAGCATCGAGATGTTCATCGAGAGCGAAATCAGCGTGAAAGGCCATGATGATACTCGCGATTCAATCGCCTTTTGGCTGTGTCGACAGCTTGAAGTTATTTTCTATCATCAGCTAGCAGTCAACAGATGGTAAACAAGTACAACCATACGTCGGTCGAGCTAGCCGCGCATCAACCTCAACCGCGACCTCTAGCCACTCATGCCCACCGACGGACACGAGGTCGTCTTCAAATGGTTTGCGTTTGAATCTTCATCTCCCCGTCGTTCGTCACACTAATCACTTACTATTCTAGGCCACATACCGAGCCAAACGAGGTCATCCTCTCAGGTACATTCAACGACGTAAGTCATATTCGGTTCCATTTGCCATCTCTCATGCTCTTGCACTTAGTGGGCCCGCACATTCCATCTCACCAAAGGTCTTGATGGCTTTTCGGGCAGCGTGACTGTTCCTTGGGATTCGAAGACAGTCTATAAATTCATTGTGGATGGAGCATGGGTCGTTCGAGACGACCAGCCCACAGAACTCGACCATGAGGGTAATACAAACAATGTATACACCGCCCCACCTGATCCTTCTCTTAACGTCACTTCTTCCACTAAATCTAATGACTCTGCTGTCATCTCCTCTACAGACGTTACCTCAGAGGCACAGGTCAGTCAGCAACAGGCGAATGATAAACATCTGGCGCTTGAACCCCCCTCCCGACCCGCCTCCACCTCGTCCTTTCCTCAGCTGGTTTCAGATTTTGCCGACACCGTCGCCGCACGGGATGGCACCTCCGGCGCGTTTGACTACGTTGCTTCAGGTTTGGGTAAAGCAATCCACAGCGTCGTTGGCTTAGACCCTATCAATTCTGACCAGGTAAGCCATTTATTCAACGCCGCAAGCCTTTGTATTGATAAAATGTGGTACCAATGTAGATTGCAATTCCCACCCCATTGCCGACGGCTGAGAAGGTTTCCTCGGAGTTTAACTCTCCAATCAGTGCCATACCATCAGGAACGCCTCTATCCGCGCATGAGCTTGCACCCCAGCTACCTCAGGTCCCAGCTATTGACGATGCAAATAGTGAACCCCAACTTGTGTCAAAAAAGGGTGAAGTGGCTCCCGAAGTCCCTGTGCAAATCCTCCCTGTCAATGCGCCTGAACACATTACCACCCCTCAGCCCCCCTCTCCTTCGCCTGCAGTTACTGCAGATAATGTGGATTCTAAATCGCGAAAGGAAGATGAACAGCCGTCTACGCATGGAATTCTACCTGTCGTTAACGGGACTGGTTCCAGCCGAGAAGAAATCAATGTTCAGGAGAAGGCGGAAGAGACAAGTCTCCCCGCCGATAGCGCAGACCCGGCACCATCAGATGCTGGCCCGCCTCGACCTTCGACCGAACCATATAAGGGGTTCATTACAACTAGTGAGGTTGAAGAGGGTCGACCAGAAACGACGGAACCTCTCGAGGGTGCGGGTGATGATATGCGCGCTACAACGACAATACCACTTACAGAGCCTGCTATTCCGCCAGCTGACGCACTGGGAGTAACGAACCCCTACCTGAATGATAAACAAAGCTTGGTCTCGGAGCCGAACGAACCATCCGCCGCTCAAGTGGCTAATGTAGAACCTCCTCAAGGAGATACAGTTGACACGCCGCAAGTGGAGACTCCTAATTCCGATTTAAATCCAGCATCTGTCCTGGCTCCAGAGCAAACTGCTAATGCTTCTACTCCTCCTACGATCGATACGCCACAAGTAAACACTCCTAATTCTGACTTGAACCCCGCTTCGGTTTTAGTACAGGAGGAGACACCGGCTGGGCAAGTCGTCGACGCTCCTCGTCCTTCTACAGGTGTAACAGGGAGTAGTGAACATATTGGACAGGCTCCTGCCCAAGGAACCGAATCACTGCACACCATGATTCTTGTAGAAAATATTGATCAAGTAAAAAAATTGGCACCGGGGGGGCCACAAGCATCTAAAGTGCCCTTTACAGAAAAAGGAGAGGATGTAGTTGCGCCTGTGGTCGCCTCCGTTACATCTCTTGAGGTATCACAATCCGAGGAGTCCAAGCCAATGTCAACAACGGTCAACGACAAACCTGTGCCCTCTCTTCCCACTCCTCTTCCCGAACTGACCAGCGAAAGACAAGCAGCCCAGACAGAAGCGGTTAAGCCTGCAGTGAATGGCCATACAAAGGAAGACAAGACACAGCAGCCCGAGCGGCCATCTACGCCCCCAAAAGCATTCCCTACAAAGGAGGCATTCCCGTCGACTGGCGACTCGTCTTCGCCGTCCGCCTCACCATCGTCGTCAAAGACAGGCACTGCTGCAACACGAAAGAAGAGACAGTCAATCTTTGGGAAACTCAAGCATCTGTTTGATCACGATAAAGAAAAGGAAAAAGCAAAGTTTAAAAAATGAGCATTGAAGTAATTATGCGCTCCGCTGCACCCTCATGAAAATTCTACAATCTTCTATATTTACGACGATCTTCAGTTGAAATTTTCGGGCTTAAATCTAATCCAGCTTTCCGTACATATATGCTGAATCCTATGTGCTATATACCCGTATACTACACGCACAAGGTTCCTTGTATGGTGGCTCTGTAATATTACTTTTAACCATCGATGCTGAGGACGATTCCTAGGTTGGAGAAAAAAGCGACAGTAGATCAGTTGGATGAGTAAAGGACGCATGTTCTTCTTACCCGCACCAATCGTCTCCCCTCCCCGCCTGATCAAAATCCGACCCATGTCCTTGTTAACTGCAAATGTCTCTAGAGGAATGGGCCGAATTTTTGATAAACCAGAAAACGTCGCACTGCGGAGAGAAATTTGAACCTCCGCTGATGTGCCTTTAGTCAGGACTCTATTTCGGGAATAGTTGGCAAGATATTATCCTCGGCTGATATATGGCAGACCTACCGAGGATTTGTCTTAAGCACCTTACCAGATGCACGATCGATGGTAGTGATAAGCTTAGAAAGCATGGCAGGCACATCTCGCGAGTGGTGAAATAGTTCAACCTCCATAAATATTAAACAACCATCAAAGAAAAGGCCAGAAAGCATACTGATGTACCAGCCGTGATAGGAACTTGAATGTCGAATACAATGATCCTGGCACTGAATGAAGAGGCAAGAGGAGCTATATCTGTTGTCGAGCACAATACACTGCCAACATGAAGGTTAACAGGATCAACAGATATCAGATACAAAGTCGCGTTGGTGCCTGCAGCCGCCCATTGTACATTCTCTTCGTCCAATTCGATCGCTGTATGATAACGGGAGATCTCAGGAGTAGGAAAGGGAGAGACTTGCCAACTTACATTTCACGACAGCTGTCTCATCGCCCGGCAAAATTCTTAACTTCTCACCAATTTGAACAACACCACCGCAGAGGCGCCCAACTACCGCAGCACCAGAGCCATGGCTTTTGAAAACATTCGATATGGGAATTCTCAGAGGCGCCATTATATCACGTGCCGGGGGCTCTAGTACATCTATTACGTGCCCGTATTAGTGTGACATATAGAACAATACACCCTTGCTTACCTAACAAATCGACAAGCGTTGGTCCGTCGTACCAACCTCTGAGAATTGCTGCGTCATTCCCATTGCGGGACACAAGGTTGACACCCTGCATGGCACCTACAGGTAAAAACCTGGTTTTGCTAGACTGGAATCCAGATTGTACAAGGAATGACCGTAAAGTTGCGCATATTTCTTCGTATCGATTTTTGTCCCAGTCAACCTATAGAAACATTTTTAAAAAATCTTCACATATTCGAACGACACCGGCGGACTTGATCCAATTTGTTGACAGCCACGATGACCTGCGCAACCCCCAAACTTCGAACAAGTAAAAGATGTTCTCGGGTTTGACCGCCGCGCTCAAAACCAGCTTCGAACTCGCCATTTGCCGCATCGACAACGAGCAATGAACAGTCTGCCTGGGACGCACCAGATATCATATTAGGAATAAAATCCTTGTGCCCAGGTGCATCGAGGACGGTAATTTGTCGATGTGGTATTGATAGTGATTGAAGACCAACGTCCATTGTGATGCCTCTGGATCGAAGTGAGCCCTCGTGTATATAGAGTGTCAGCTACCAACCTGTCTCGTTCCTCGATTGTGCCGTCCATGCTCCAAGCCCAGCTGGAACTACCCTTTCCGGCTTTAACACTTCCCCGCTCGTTGGCAATACGCGTTTTCTCGTCTAATTTACCGAGCTCATATAACAGTCTACCCATCAGAGTCGATTTACCCGCATCGACATGTCCTAACTGTAGTGTTGGGCAGGGTACTCATCTAGACCGTCCAAGGTAACTTACCAATGATGACCAAGCTCACTCCCTTTTTGCCTTTTTCATCTTCAGCTTCAAACGCGCGTTTAGCTTCCTCAAGTAACTTTTCCTTCGCATAACTCATTTTGGGTGTTTCTTCTTGGTGGGGTTCGCCACCCTCAACTTTCGTGAGATTTAAAGCGGACAGATCAAGTTGTCGCTGATCTACGCCTCGAAACGGCGTCGAAGTCCCCGACTTTGATGCCACAGGACCTGGCTTTCTTTTTGTCGGAGTGCTTAAAGCTGACGGCGGACGGGAAACCGAGACAGACGTGGTTCCGGATGCTTTTTTCAGAGCTTTTTCACGTTCCTTTGCGGCTAAAGTTGATACACAACACGATCAATACAACATGATACACAGAAAACAAAATAACACTAGAGAAAGAAAAAAATGACGCCGTCTTTACTTCGAGGACATGGCTTTTCGCGTTGCAGATGGTGACGGTTTGTTACTTGGCGATGCCAAAGAAGTTCCTTGTCGGGCATTGGTAACAATGTCATCGGGACTAGGAGCATCAAATTTAAAGCCCATCGGTGGAGAGAAATTGGGGACAGGATGCTGCTTCTGTCCGGATTTCCGCGCTTTATGTCTGTGTCCCCGTGACGAACGCGTAGGCTGTAATGGATCTGACTGTGACTTTTGTTTCTGCTCCTTCGGCCGTGATCCAATTTCATCTTCGGCGGATATCAAAGGGTCATCGACGAGTAAGGAAGCGAATGCGGAAGGCGACGCACGGATTTGGGCCGAAGCGCCTGGGTCAAACATGGGAGGGATAAGCGACGTGATCAGCTCATGACCAGGATCAGTGGTAGGAGACTGCCTTTGATGCGCCTTCTTGATCTTGTTTGCTAGTTTTGATGGCTTGCTCTCAACTGGTGGAGTCATCCCAAGCGGGACAACATGTTGCGCAGGGATTACACGAGAACGCAAAGGGTCAGTCAAAGTGTAAAGATTCTGATAGGAGGTTGTTATAGCTGTCGTCACAGTGGGCCCGTTCCCAACAGGAGTGAGATACTCTGTCACCGGTTTAGGAACTTTGACTTGATTGGTTTGCAATGCCTTTTTTTGTGCAAGCAATGCTAGCTTGGATTGGGGACGAAACGTATCAACTTCCTGATAAGGTTGCGTTGGTTTGGTGGTAGACGCCTGGGAGGATAATGTTACAGAATCCTCTAACTGCAGTTGGTGCTCAGACAAGGTAGGTACATTGACTTTGGCGGAGGGTTGCTGAGGTGTAGCTGGGGGCAGTGCTGTGGGTGTGTGGATAGTGGTAGTAGGTTGAGCCGCTTGATCTTCGCGTGCCCGATTCATTGCAGTTTGAATGGCACGCCTTACGTGAGATGACATTGAAGAGCTTGGAGGATGATAATATTCTTCGTTTGCATCAGGAAGATGCGATGATGACTGTGACGAGGATGAGCGAGAAGGTATTATACGACTTGCAGGTGCAGCTGACTCTGCAGATGGGCGAAGCGTAGGAAAGGTTTTCACAGACCCCTTTAGCGCAACTCCAGATGATCTAGAGCTCTCACTCCGAGTACTAGTAAGACGCGAACTGGCTAGGAGGGACAACTTTGATTTTTTGGCGGGGGAGGTGAGGCTAGGCGGCTCCCCAGCTGACTTGGAATTAAAATCGGGAATTTCTGGAAGGTCGTCGCTTGGAGGCATGGCCTCGGAAGCTGTACGAGGTGTGGCAGTGCGAATGCTCCGTGCTTCTGAATCAGCCAGAGATGGTGGCGGTTCGAAGGTGGAGAGCTCGTTCAGTGCCGATAAAGAAGGTGAAACTGGGATACGATTGGGGTCAGAGGTGCCCTGCGTCATTGCAGAGGTACGGTTCTGCTCTGATATAATATATATATATATAAACAGAGGATAATTTTGGAGTTGGAGGCTCACCGATAATCTCTCCATAAGATGATGCCGTAAAACTTGAGCTAGGCACTCTTGGAGCATGAGGCGTGAGGGTATGCCCGGTGGCATAGCGTGGAGTGATTTCCGTACGCTCTGTCCTTTCCGTGATAGTGCTCAACCGCACTGCTCTTGGCCCCTCCATATCCGAGGTATCTAAGGACCCTGGTTGCTGATGCTGGAAGACCAGCGGACCACGAGGTCGTTCCACACTTAAACTACTATCTTCGCGCTGGTTTTGCTCCGAATGATAGTATTCGATATTGCTGAAGCCATTTTCGTCTTCCTGAGGAACAGGAGGGAGATCTTTACTGAGATTGAGGCCTGAACAATGATTATAAATATCTCTGAGGAGCCGGAAATCGCAAGAATATAAGTAAAAGACTAAGGAGATGAAGCATCTCACATGTCGGAGTCCCATGTTATACGCCATGTGCACGCGAAAGGAATGGTTGAAGAAAATAACGGGGAAATGATGCAAATGTGTCAAACTGGCATGCTCACCTTTGCGCTGCCTTCTTTGTTGTTCCTCTAAGGCACGAATGAGCACCGAAGACACATAATTTGAAAAGATCCTGACCGATGGCCCACTGAATAGCTTTTTCCTCATCGAAGAAATAGTGCCAAAGGGTGTCTTTGATTTCCTTATCCGTGAGCCCGGAGATCCGCTCGTCACCAAGTACTTCTCTAACGTGTTCCAGACCATAAAGGAGTCGTGCTTAAAGAAAAGGGTGATTCTATTGTATGCTAAGTCGACTTTGAAGCTTACCATGATGCTCGTCAGTCATATCTTCCTCCCCCCCATCTGATAGTGCGTCATCGTCGAGTTCATCTTTAAGTATGTTCAATAAACGTCCAGTACATCCTGAGAATGATAATACCATCTATATTTATATTCCGAACGTGCCTATGGCGGGACATTTGGTAGAGCTGGCTAATGGCAAGTTGATGATGAGCAGTGGATGATAATTATGAGGGAGACAAACATCAGCCAACAAAGATTTAACAACTTTTTTTCAGTTACCAGTTGACAGCTGTTACCTACAATGTTTTCAGCGCTTCGTGCAGCTTCGTGTCCACCCGTTCGCGTAAGTAAATGTCGACTTTTTGCAGTTGTTTCTGTAGCTTATTGCGCGTTTTCATAGGCTTTTTCGACTACCACTACACGCGCCACGGACTTATCCAAACTTACTCTCATTGGCCATCTTGCCAGAGACCCAGAACTCCGCCATACCAAGAATGAAAAGCAATTCGTGACGTACGTCCCGATTTCTTAAACACGCGTACTTCTATGAATGGCACAATAGTTATACTGTTGCAACGCAAAATCCCACACTTCCTGCTGATGCCAACGGTGGTTTGTAACTGTGTCAAAGTTCTTGCTTAATTGGATGACTGAAGCACGACATCAGAGCGAAAGCCCTCGAGCGCGACCTTTCACCGTATCTTGTCATTCCATGAAAGTTCCAACAAATATCTTCAAACCTTGAAAAAAGGCAGCAGGGTTTATGTGGAAGCCAATTTTGAGCTTCGTGAGCCTGAACCAGGTGCAGACCCTTCGACTCCCTTTGGCCAACGCCAGATTTTCTTAAGACATGGTTTGTGTGGTCCTTTTGACCCCAAGAATATGCTCTAACTTCTTATATCAGAGAATATCAAAGTTCTCAACAAGCCCAAGAGTAATAACTCAGAAACTGAATGGGAGCAGACCCCTTTTTGATTATTCCATTCCATAATGAAACTTATAATGACACCTGTCTAATCTTATTCCCCTGATCCCACCGTGTCGTTATTGACTCAATGTTCTTCACGATTATCATATGGAGACTCGGTACGTCCATTGAACTCACTTGGGCCGACGATATCTGTAAGCCACTCCTTTACATTCTAATCAACAGCGGTTTCGTCGCATGAGCCATGATGTCGTTACTCACCTTGCTCTCGCGTGGCAGACCTGGCGGAACAGGCATTGTAGGAGGGAGAGGATTGCTTTCTTGTAACTTTTTCAAGTAATCTCGAATCGTCGTGGTAACGAGCTACATTCCTAGCTTGAGCTACCTGATGCTGGAATGAGCTCTCAACCTACATGATGGTCTTCTTGCGATGAGCCAGAATAGCAAGCAACGACCGCAATTGGACAACATGGCGCATTCTTTTAGAAAGTCAATTCAGCCTATCTGAACTATAAGAACAGATGTAAGTACAGCACCTCCAGCCATATAGGAAAAGCTGCATCTAGCGTTCAGATGCTTTCCTTATTTATCAGACATGTACTCACCACCGCCGTTGACTCGAAAATCGCCTTGAATACCCATCTGTTTTGGCGTTTTCCCCATTGCACCCATTCCCTTCTCAACGTAAAAACTGGAATGTCCAGTCTTTCGCACGACACTGACCATGCCTTCTATGCATGTCCAACTATCAAGGCTCACATCACCGATCCCGCTGCTGTGTCCCATATCTCCAACTGTGCATGCAAAAAGCATATGGCCTGCGATTGATTGGATAGAGATGACAAGCCCCTTGCCTTTGATGTGGCGAGAGGTTGCGCGGAATCGTTTCCGCAACGAAAGGCCCTGTTGCGGTATATCGGGTTATAAACACATATGGTATTCCAGGAATGGCTCACAAGCGTTACTGCATCTGAAGCTGAGAATGATGGAAAACGGAAGCTACTTTCTTCTGCTAGTGTTTGATTAGCGAGCTCAGCATCCGTGGGCGCCATGGAATGGAATCCGCTGAACATGGGTGGTTTGCAAGGACTCGTCAGATACCACGGCCTCTCTACTGAGCTTACTGATGAAATTTCTTTTGGTAGATGAGAAAATTACGAGCAGGCGGGTGAATGAGGGAGCCGAGCGGTGGAGAATATCACAGCATTCATAGAAAGCGAAGCGAGGCTGGGTTATCTAATATGATGAGGGTCGACTTCCACGTTTTTCCAGGGGGTGGCCTGTAAGCGAATCGAGAGCAAGCCAAATATTAATTACGAGGCGAGACATCCACATTGGCATGCAGGTGGACAAGTAAACCTGGAGAAAAGGTAGCAACTTTCATTTGAGATGTTGGAATTTACGGACGAGCAACTTGGTCAAGGATTAAGCTAGATTTGACGTTGTAATGTAAAAGCAGTGTAGGACCCGCGTGTTACTTACTGTAAACCACTTGCAGCTTGATGGAATTCTTCAATGACCTAGGCGCCGATTCTTCGAAGCCCTCTCTTTTTGAGCTTATTGCCCAGGAGCAGCTGAGAGACCTTCTCCAGCCCGCGTTGAAATATGTCTTGGCTGTGAGGGACACCACCTCTCGCTTGATAACGTTGAACATACAAATCCGCTCCTAGGTATTCGCACAAAGGTATCCAAGATATCTCCTACGCATTGTCAATCGACATGAAGAGTTTTACGCTGCCATCATGCTGCTTGTAGAACACTACTATCTTCGGAATTATAGTATGTCACCCTGGCAGACCCCACACGAACCCAAAACACACTTCTCTACCAGATGCATCATTCGCTGAAAGATTTTACGGCCTTAAACGGAGGCGTCGACCATATATTGAAACGGAAAGGGCTCGAGCTGCAACGGGTGGGATACCTCCAGGCGAGGCCTTGCGGAGCCAGGAAATAAAACGTTCACTGCTACTCCTTGTATGCTCACTTTGTTGCGTTTCGAGTCAAGTACAATTGGCATGGATTTAATAGGTTGCAATTCCTTATTTGCGAGCAAAAGCGCAGGACTATTATGAGCAACTCGGTGGCGGAATCAGTAACGAGGTCTTGAACGACAGTCCGAGCGCAAGGGAACTACAGGCTCTCAGCGAAAATGTAATATCGTACTTCTTCCTGTCTACCTGCATTGACACTCCGTTATGGTGATGTAGACGGTCAAAGCACGACTAAGACGAGCATTCAAAAAGGCATATCCTTGGCTAAACGTTTCATTTGAATCATGGCTGCTTTTATGCAATATTGCCTTTTTATTTGATCAGACGCCATTCTATCGGCCATGGCTGTCTTGGGTAGGAGTTGACTTGCGTCGTTTGCAGTCTGAAGATTTTGTAAGTCAATCATTGTCGGTAAAGCTGCAGACTGATAACACGTTTAACTAGCGTTCTGCCGCGTTGCTGGGGAACCAAAAGTCATTATCACCTAATCAACGCGGCGTCGTTCCTTTGGTTTGGCGCACCCTAGTTGCTTCTCCTCGTGTTTTGTTGGACTCTCTGCGACTTTTATTGCCGACGACAATTTTTTTCATAAAGTTTTTGGAATGGTGGTATTCCCCAAACTCCCCAGCTCGTTCATTATCAGTTTCACCGCTTGGCCCTGCTATACCCCCACCCCAAATGCTACCCCCGCATCCGCAGGGGATTCCCTTCGACAAGGATAACTATGGTATATGCCCAATTTGTCACGGGAATATCAACAACGCTACAGCGCTACCTTCCGGCTATGTCTTCTGTTATCGTTGTGCTTATGACCACGTAGAAAAGCAGGGTAGTTGTCCTGTTACATTTTTGCCCACTCGGGTGTGGCAGCTAAGGAAAGTTCTCATCTAAAAATGACGCACGTTTGCCAATTCTATATCAATATCAATCTCGATAGCCTTCGTTGTTGCTTTAAAATCTTATAATAATACATAAATATATATTCTAGGCACGTGCAAGTGTTTTTACTAGTTAGATATTACCTTCGTTGGGACTCTCCTCCAGAAATGGACCCTCCCAGCCTGTTCGTTTTGTAAACTAACCGATACTCTAATATAGTACACGAGTTCAGATAGGCGATGAAGGTACCATCTTAATCACCTAGATCAACTTGGATTCAAATACTGGGCTTTATAGTTTGGTAAACATATTCAAGCGCAACAAGTGCCAGGATGGTCCTCCTATTATCTCGACTACAAGTTCCTCAAAAAGATCATCTCCTCACTCGCCGCTAATCGCCCCGCATCAGAGGCCGCCGCGCTTGCATCAGGGATACGACCTACCGAGCTTGTGGGTCAAACTGTGTCACTGCCCGATGCATCACCCCGTAGCCCATCAAGTATTTTGGATCATGGCCTTCCTCATCCCCCAATATTTTCTGGATCCGTCCAAGACTCTGATCGGAGTCCAGGCTTCCAAGCGCACAAGGCAGCTTTTTTCTTCAAACTCGAGCGTGAACTAGAAAAGGCATGACAAACGCTTCTCCCCATGTCATTCAACTCTAAATAATGTAGATCAACGAATTCTATCTCCAAAAAGAAGTTGAGCTTAAGCTGCGTATGGAAGCCCTACTTTCAAAACGGCGAGCAGCCGCAATGCGTGGCCTTCCTGATACTAGCCCTGATACTGGTCAAAATAATGTTGAGTGGAGTGCCGTGGAAGAAGGATTTCGTCTTCTTGAAAGAGATCTCGGGAAGCTGCAGGTATCCATCTATATTATTGACTCCTACACCTTGTTTAACCACCAAGTGTAGCAATATATCGAAGTTAACGCCACAGGCTTCAGGAAAATCTTGAAAAAGTTTGACAAGCGTTCTAAATCAACGACGAAAGAGCTATATCTATCGCGTCAAGTCGACGTCCAACCAGTGTTTAACAGACAAGCGAGTTTGCGTTACAACTCCACCGAAATATCATTTACATCATTTTCTAGCTTATATCTGAGTTGTCGGACACCGTGGCAACATGCCTGCTGGATCTAACAGATTTGTCTTCAGGAATTAAGTTTGAGGGACCTGCCGCGAATGATGTCTTTGCGCAGCAATTCCTTGCAGAGCGTAACGCCCCTACAGGACCATACAGAGACCTGGAGAACAATCTTCGGAAAGCTGTTGTCAACCGTGAAACAAGTTTCATCGCTCAATGTGTAAGGTATTCGGACACATTAGCGGGGACAAACGAAGGAAAACCAATTGTTACACGCATCCTTTGGAACGTCATTACTGAGGTTCCTGATATGGCGAACCTGATTTTGAATTCACTCTCCTCACCCTTCGACTTTCACTTTGTCGATGATATCAATGGACGCACATGTCTACATCAGGCCGCAATCGCTGGTGTACTGTCTCTTGTGAAGCTCTGTATCCAACAGGGTGTCCAAGTTGACAAAACTGACCTTTACGGGCGTACTGCTCTTCATTATGCCTCGATGAAAGGACACCCAGCTGTCTGCAAACAACTTTTAGAGGCGCACGCACAAAGTGTCCTCGATAGGGATAACTATAGTCCGCTTGTCTACGCCACTATGAAGGGTAACGTAGATTGTGTCCGGGTACTCATAGATGACGGGAAGGTTCCAGTGGAACCTACAGCACCTTTAGACGACCTGCTGCCTTTGTCACTTGCTAGTCAATCAGGGCACGTAAGTGTTGTTATTCTGCTGTTGCAATATGGCGCCCGCTGTCTGCCAAACAGTAATGGGGAGTATCCCATGCACCTGGCTGCGCGAGAAGGTCATGAAAAGGTCTGTAAGTTACTCGTCCATCTTGATGGTTGGGACACACCAGACAAGTATCACGAATGGACACCCCTATTCCATGCGGCACGCTATGGCATGGATCGTTGCGTACAGATTCTACTCGAAGCTGGTGCTCGCGTAGGCACCACCGACGAGCTGGGACACTTGGCAGTGCATTACGCGGCTTGGTATGGTCACCATAGCTCTCTTACTCTTCTGCTGGATGCAGGAAAATCTCAGCCCGTATCTACACAGCTCGTCATCAATGCGGATCCCTCTCCATCTGCAGCTGGTGAGAGATCCGAGTCAGACATCGATTTGATTCCGTCCCTGTCCCTCCCACCACCTATCATGCCTCATCGCGTCTACGGACATAACTATTTGGATAAGAGCTATCTGATTCAGGTAACGATAGGCAATATCGATAAAAATCAATCTGGAGTGCGCATCCACCACCGACTCATTAGCTCTGTCTTTGAAGATGAGTATCTCCTGACATCAACTCCTCTGAAGTTGGTCATGACATCCGGTCCAAACTTCAATTCGGCTCCATTCAGTGCTTCCCTTCCACAAATGGATAAAAGAGAAACTTTCTCGTTCCAAATTAGCTCGCTGGATAATCTGTCGTTGGAGTTTTCGATTTATCCTAACTTTGGCACAAAAACAATCGGCCGAGCTGTGGCGCTTCCATCTCTATTCCTGAATCTCGAGGGTAATAACACTTTCACGTTACCGATTCTAGATACCAGGTTGCAGGTCGTTGGAGAGGTAAGCTTGTGTCTGCATTTTGCTGCACGATACCGACATCTTTAGGTTGATTTTGAAGTCAAAATCATTGCTCCATTCGAAGGTGTTACGCTGGAAGTTGGTGGCGATGTTGAAACATACTGGAAGTCCGTCGCCATGCCTCCATCTATTCTCCAACCATCGGTGCCCAAGTGGTCCCATCGATCTAGCTTGATCGGTTCAGCGCAGGCTTCACCTTCTGCCCATTTCATATCTAACGATGCAAGCCAATATTTAACTATCTCTTCTTTGCAAGGCAGCTACATGCATGTCGGAGTTCAAGTCACCCGGGACCTTCAGCCCGTCGTTTTTTCAGATTGGATACTACCGGTGAATGACGCTGATATAGGGGTCTCTGACGTCACATTGCAGCAGTTTGAGTCCATTGCTAGAGGTGCTGAAAGAGACCTGGCTTCTTTTACCGCTTGTGATATTGTTGATTGGCTCTCAATCCTATCACGGGCTATGGTACCATTACCAAAGCTTCTCGAGGTATCTATTCTTGTAAATTCAGGTGCCTCGGTGTGCTCTGATCGCTGAACGATTAGCTGCTACCCATTGGAGTCAATCTATGCCTAGAGCTGGCTTATCCTTCTAGGCTAACTAAGAAACAATACTCCCTTGGTCGTCGGTTCGACTTTAACGACTTTGTGGATGCAGTATTAAGAAGCATATACCGCACATCAGCATCATTACACGCGTCGTATACACGCTGCAAATTGGCATTCGCGTCCTTTTCTCCCGATATCTGTTCAGTTCTAAATTGGAAACAGCCAAATTGCAAGGAGCAGCTTCGTTTGTCACATTTTGTTTATAGCTTAAACGAGACTCTGCAGATCCTGTGTTCTTTCTCTCTCGCTGTGGAAAGAGGGGAACTTGGTCCCCGAGCCCAACAGCACTGGGTGTCGAGGAAGAGAATGATCCACGGCTGTCAAGCATTGGCGCGGCCGTCGAGTTTGCCAGGACCAACAACCTCCTCGGTGTTCTCGTCGATGCTGATTTACTCGTACGTGATTGATTTCTCCGTTGTAGCACAAATCTCATGGTGATTACAACTAGGTCCAGGTTCCATCTATGATTCACGGAATTAGAAATGCCGGGCTCATTGTAGGCACGCACGGGGAGGCAAAGGTTCTGGACGAGCTGACCACGTCAGGTGCAGAGGCAAGTCCAGTGGATGCAGTTCTTAGTGGCGGCAAAGTTGTGTTCACGGACCGTTCGATGCAAGAATTAGTTTGATAGTAAGGATGCTATATGCCTATGCTGGAATATAAAATTGATAATGTACGTCTCAGATAACCTCTCTTCTGACAATCTACACAAGTTAGTCTAGTTAATTGATTGCTGCTACATTGATGCCCTGTATAAGGCTGCGTAAGAACCTTCTCGTTTTAGGAGTTCTTCATGAGTGCCAAATTCCGATATCGTCTATCAGGCAGAATAGTCAGAACTATGATAGGCTGTTACAAGTGATTCATATTACTCCATTCTCCATCATGGCAATTTTATCCGCACGTCGCGCTGTTGAAAGACGATGCGTGATGAAAATCACGGATTTGGTCTTCTGGCCTGAGGGAGTTTGTGACAGTCTCTCGATGGTGTCAAAAATCTGGTTTTGGGCGCATGCATCCAACGACGATGTCTAAGGTCTAGTGAGGGTGGGCATAATATATATAAGAGCAACACACACATACAGGCTCATCGAACACAAGTAGATCAACTTCTGGTTCGCCAGCTCTCATAAAAGCACGGGCAATAGCAATCCGTTGCCACTTGAGATTTTTTTGAGTGGGTACTACCATGAAGATTATAAGCATATACCTCTCCACCCGATAAATCATGACGAGTAGAATGGTTTTGGACATTCATCCCTGGATATGATACACTTTCAAAGCCTGAGGTAGCGAGCGGTGTCTGAAGCCCATAGGGTAGTGACCTGACGAGTGCGTCGGCCTCAGCAATGTGAATAGCTTTCTGTACGGCAGAATAGTTCTCCAATTGGGTAACATAACCAACACCAACATTTTCCTTGACCGTCGCATCAAATCTCGAAAAGCCTTGGAATACTGCAGTAACATGTCGATGATAATCGTCCGGATGGTAGCGACGCACATCGACACCGTTGATTTTCAAGCTTCCTTCGTCAAAGTCAATTATTCTCAGTAGGGCTTTAGCGAGAGTGGTTTTCCCTGTATACAGTCAAACTGATGGACAAACTATAGATCTAGATAAGGCGTTACCTGAGCCATTATATCCAACTATCGCAAGGCTTTCTCCTGCGGCAAGAGAAAGAGTAACCTCCCTCAGAGCTGGTTCGTCGCTTCCCGGGTATGTATAAGAGAGCCCACTTTAAGCTTTGGGATTAATGAGGTTTATGGCTGAGCGAGAATCGTCGTACCTGATTTCGATGCTAACGCCGCCTGACGACGACCTGTAAGCTGTCGTCTCGCTGTCATTCGGCTGCAGCCGAGGTTTCAATTTCATACTTGCACAAAATGCAGACATCAGAAAGATCCCCTGGAAAGCCATTTTGATTGTCCTGATTAGGCTGTTGTATGCGAACATTATCGATTGGATGGAGCTACGATATAGCGTCAGAGACCCCAAGGAGGCCGATGATATCTGCATGAGCCAAACAAGAGGGATCTGCAGTTTTATCAGAATTGGTTTAGGAGGGCTAAGACAAGCTGAACGAACGTTTTGAAGGGCATAAAGTAGATCGGAAAGATTTATTTGCGAAACGAACGACAGTTCACGCAACAGATGTGGCTGTTCTGATGCCGATGCGATCCCTCTGGCACTTGACCACGTCTTTAGAATCCATTCGCCGAGGCCGAAAAGAGCAATTTCTGGTCTGTGTGCTTCACTATAAACAAGGTTTCGCATACGCTCACGACACTCGACGGCTCGCGCCTCGCGAAGACTGGTATGATACTCTGACTGTTGGGGAGAAGATCTACACCAGGGTAACAGGAGGGGTAGCCCTATTGAAGCCGCCGAGAACAAGAGGATGCCTAGATTGGCAACACCACATGTGAGTGAAACAATTATATACACGTGAGACGTCAGCTCTATTGCCAGTGACAAGATGTGGACAAAGTCGAGCGGAGAAAGTAAGCCAAAACCCGCCCCATTGAATGACCGCACGAAAAGATCAGATTCCTGGAGGAGATCGCGTACCACAGGATCTGCGAGGGTAGGAACGTCCAATCGGACACGGTTTTTTAATTGCTCATGTTCAACGAAAAGCTTCGCTGATTCAAGAACAATAAATTCATTATAAGAGCTAGGGGCTCCTATAGTTAGAATGGAGAACTATGGAGAGATAGGGCAAAGATTTTATCTTACGCAAATGAATCAAGAAAAGCCTCTAAAGCTCTTCTGATGAGCTCAGCGGAGATCAGATATACAAAACGAAACCATGTGAAGTTCCCAGATGAAATTAAGGATTGGAGCTTAGGGATCATCAGGGTTTGGAGATTAACGGGGTTCATGAAATGCCGCAAACCTCGTCAACCATCATGGCCTGGAGACATATAGGTCTTTGAACAATATGTGTGCCGCATGAAAACGACGTACCTGGGAATAACCTCGGAAGGCCGGAAATAAACTACGAATGATGTTCAGGGATATCATGAGCGTGGTTCGAATTGGATTAAGGCCCCAAAGGGTTTTGAACTGATAGAAAACTCCGTCAGATACTCCACATACGACCGCACATGTAAAAAAAAGTGGTGGTCTCACAAATCCGGACAAGAATCTATGTGTTGCTGTCAAGTAAGCCAGACGGGCGTTTTGCAGAGTTATTGGTCGTTGCGCCCCCGCCACAAGGTACGTACCCTTTCGATCGATTATCTCCCTGGAAGCTAGCCATGCGTCGAGCAGCGTATTTGGCGTTTGAATACTGGGTATTGCTTCCGCAGCAAAGTTTTCTTGTTCAGTAAGAGGCTGCTTTGAAGTGGATTTTGCACGAGGAGACGACCGAAGGCTGTCATAAAAGAGCATATGGCTACCAAGCCTTTGGCACATGTCAAGGTAGTAGGAGATTGAGACGTGCATCAACCGTGTAAGGATTTATATGAACAAAAAAGAAAATGGGCGTCTTTTCATGAAGAAAAAAAAAATACTGTTGTTGTCTAGTTAATATTTGAGGTCCGGGTGTTTTTCATGACCGTTGATGCAGTGCACCACCCGCAGGTTGTACCGGGTAGGCGCATTTGGTAGAAAAGAACCAAACGTCGGCGGACAGATTCCCCTTCAAATATCCAAATCGAGTGCAGGTCGGACAATTGCAAGGCAGCTTGGATACAAATGTCAAAAGAAATTTTGATCATTGGGACGGGGTTGCCACTTTTGGGTGGATGGCCTTACGGTACCACGTGACTTTGGTCTTTGTTGTCGTTACTGCATGTGCTGGTGGGGCAAGGAACCGTCGGTATGTATGCGTATGCCATACTTACTGATCTCGTTATCCTTACCCTTGTCCTTTTATTTTTATTATTCGCTTCATGTGCAGTTGCATATTACGTAGAAAATGTCAGCCTGACGTGTCGATTGATTATGCCAACTGATACAGCTCAATGTGTTCATTTACCACCACCACCACCACGACAATAATTTCTTTTCCAAACCGTTCTTTTTGACGAGTTGGTAGAGCAGCGTAGCATCAGCTGGTCCTCAGAATTTTTTGGCCCAGAGTGGGAACTGAGGTAAACAGCTTTCTAATCAGTATTGCCGAGCAGGGCTTGTAACCCTCTACTTTATTTATTCGACTTCATTACTTCTCGATTACATTTCCATTTCCACATTACCCTTCATTTCGTGTATCACTGAACTATGGAAGCGACTAATCATAATT
Source organism: Calocybe gambosa (assembly GCA_900068965.1). NCBI lineage: Eukaryota > Fungi > Basidiomycota > Agaricomycetes > Agaricales > Lyophyllaceae > Calocybe > Calocybe gambosa. Next base: position 109,470 of record CEMU01569725.1, on the reverse strand, counting down.
CCCATACCCAGCAACGGTCTATAGGCCCTGACACAATACCGGATGACGATCATGTAGCGCAGCGGGACAAGTCATCACTTATATCTCAGATGCCAGCTTCAATGAGCCACCCAAGCCCTTGTAGATCTGGCGCATCTACTCCTCACTCATCTCCTCCCGATTCATTAACTTATTCGAGGGACGATTATGGGTTTCGCAAAACTGGAATATCAACACCTATATCGCCTCTTGATCCTCATAACCCAACGAGTCGTTTCGAGTATGTAGTTCCAGAGCCCAATGGCCTCGGGTGGCCAGGCACGTTCTAATACTTGATCTTTTATCGTTTAGCTTATCTGTGTCCATTTAGCAAAGTCAACCCTCTCACGCTTGAGTGAGACAGCTGAAGAGAAGCGGGCTCGCTCAGAAAGGATGTGCTCTGCAGTCCGTGTGATTCTGGAAGCAATAGGAGAAGATCCAGACCGTGAAGGTCTCCAGAAGACTCCAGAACGATATGCCCAAGCGCTCATGTGGATGACTAAGGGCTACGAAGAAAAACTAGCAGGTCAGTAGTTTCGGTTGCTCATTATCTTCTAATTTTCACGGAACATGATAGACGTCATCAATGATGCCATCTTCTCTGAGGACCATGATGAAATGGTTCTCGTACGCGATATTGACATTTCCAGCCTTTGTGAACATCATCTTGTTCCTTTCACTGGTAAAGTGAGATTATGTTCAGGTACTTTAGCGCTACACCGAACTCATCTTGAACTACTGGGCAGGTTGCAATAGCCTACATACCAAACCGCTTGGTTCTTGGCTTGTCAAAACTTGCTAGGATTGCTGAGACATTCAGCCGCCGACTACAGGTTCAAGAACGCTTAACGAAGCAGATTGCGATTGCCATCCAAGAAGCCATCAAGCCTCGTGGGGTAGCTGTAGTCATGGAGGCAACGTGGGTCTTTTCCTAACATCTATATAAGAGCTGTTCGTTCTGATGTGGTGGTCCAAAGCCACATGTGCATGACAATGCGTGGAGTACAAAAACCAGGGTCGATAACCGTAACTTCTTGTATGCTTGGTTGCTTCCGTACCCAGCAGAAGACCCGTGAAGAGTTCCTTACTCTCATCAAACGCTGAACAGAATTGGTTGGGGGATAATTGTGCTGTTATTGTTAAGGCGCCATTCAACTAGCGCACCTCTGCTTGATATCGGAATCTACAACACAATGGGATACTAGCGGGTTGGAAGTTATTTATTGCTGTGTGTACAGCAGCCATCGGATCCTAAATTACGCTCTACATATATGATTACTTTTTCAATCCCTCCTCCTTGGGCCTTTTTCTACTGCGGAGGGATCAATTGGAAGACCTAATTTCTTCGCCACGTTATGAGGGCCTGGAGTGTTTCCCGTATAGCGAGTTCTGTTAATGCGTGGACGTTTCGGCAGTTGGGATATCTCAATTGATGGACTGAGCACGGGCTCGTCTATTTCTTTATCACGTTCTGTAAAATCGAATATTCAGAGGAGTGGTCCAGTAAAGTGCCTGGTTTGTGGCACATAGCCTGACGTACCTGACGCAGAGCGTTTTCTGCTTTCGCGATCATCTTCCTTGCGAGGAGGATCCGGGCGGTATGAATTGCTAGGAGGCTGTGGCAATGCCCTAGGTACCTCCTTTCCACCGATACGAGAGTGGAGGCTTCCTAGACTTTGTGACCCTGGGTCGGGTTGTGGTTGCAGAGCACCATTTGAATTTGCATTTGAAGGGTAGTTATCACGATGCCTGTCTCTCCCAGTTAACGGCTCCCCTTTGCCACCCCGAGTTACATCAGTAGCTGACATTGCTCGTGGTGCAATCGGGGGCTGGGTTTTGGATGATGACGATGGTGATGGCCCTTCCTGTGGTACACGCTTGTCACCGACCTATCTGGGTGTCAGTGTTGTTGCTGAGAAGCTTAGAGGTTGAAGCACCTTGTCGGGAGTAACTGGTGGGATTCGAGAATCGCTATCACCTAGTTCATCGCGTTCCTTTCGTCGCCTGTCGGAATCACGAATTCTATCATGTACCTCCTTGTCAGGGGCTCTACGAACACGATCATCTCGGTGTCCCTCTTTGCGTGAGCTACGCTTGGAACCTCGATCAGGCTGGGTAAGGATTCGAGTGAGGCAAACGAGCGGATACAATGATAACGGAGGCTTACGTCGTCGTCCGTGGGTCTTCTCCTCTTTCCCAGTCCATCGTCACTCTGCACTGGCCTATGTCTAGGATCTGGACGCGTGGGGGGTCCATGGTCGCTAGAGAGGGGTGTCGAGGTGCCAATTTGCGCATGGCTCTGGGATTCCCTCTCCTTTCGACTGTCCCTTTCCCGATCTTTGTCGTCCCTACGATGTCTGTCTCTGTCGCGCTCTCTGTCCCTTTCGCGTTCACGTTCACGATCCCTACCCCTGTCTGACTCCCGTTCCCGATCCTTATCGCGGTCACTATGCCTATCTCGACCTCGATCTCTGTCCCGATCGCTATCTTTATCACTGTCGCGAGCAGAAATGCGTTCTCGTCCACTCCGGTCGCTGCGATTGTGGGTGAGGCTGTCGCGACGGCTAAGGCTCAAAGCGCTCTGATGATCCCGTGAATCCTGCCGGCTATCTCTATCAACTCGTCTTTCGTCACGGTCCATGTCGTTCGCGCGTGGCCGACCGCCACTTGTGCGGCTCTCAGCACTGTGGTTTCTCGTCCCCGGACGACTTGTAGGAGAGGGTGAACGCCGCCTAGGCGATGGCGCCCTTGAACCACCAGCATTCCGTGGTGGCTCTCCCTTTTCTTGTCTTACCGATTGTCTGGCCGTTTCCCTCAATTCTTGAGCAGAGGGTGTCTGACTTGGGACAGAAGGTGGTGGCATGGTAGAACTCATATCGGAGCGTGTTCTGTCGTCTTCAGGGCGATGGTCAGCTGGAGGATCTTTACTGGTCCCAACTGGGGAAAGGTGTTGGGATAGAGGAGAATCTCTTGCATGCAGCGGGCTATTATACCGTGAACGGCTACCAGCTGGATCATCTGAGCGGTGCTCATTCGCGTGTGACGGAACTGATGATTTGACGGTGTCTGTGTTCGAAGATGAGTCTCCAGGAGGCTTGGGCGACGGGCTGAGCTTATTGTCTGGCCGAACTCTTTTGACGACCTCCGGCCTTGGAATGCTGTGTAAGAGAATTTTAGAAGAAAAGATACAAAAAATCAAAGCTCACGTACCTGTCTATTGCAAGTCTAGTAGAGCTGATGCCAGTTACAGACGGCTTTTCGTTTATTAGTGTACTCGAGGTGTTTAACAACTGAGCACGAGGAGCAGATGGGGTAGTAGGAATGGGTGTGGCGGTACGACGCCCCCCATCATGAGTAACAGTTGCATGAGGACCTTGACCGTTCAGATTTGCATTAGTGCGAGACTTTTCGCCGGGCTGAGTTGGACCCGACGGGAGTGGGGAAGGTGTTGCAGCTGGTGCAGTCGGAGGTTGCTATGAGTATGATCAGCGCGTTTCGAGGAAGCATAAATGACGACGAACCTTTTTCGGCACTGCCCACAAGTGCTCTCGTTTCTTCAGGCCGGCAGAGTAGCTAGAAAAGAATTCTTCGGTGATTCCACGAAGGAAAATAGATCATCAAACACTTACGCGCGTCCGAGGATCTTGAGATCCCCACGATCCTCGTTTTCAAGGAAGCGATCCATAGCGACGTCGAGAATGGAGCCAGTGGTGTCCAAGACACTTGCAAGAGGGAAAACTGGAAGGAGTTCTTTCATGACTATAATGGTGTTGTAGACATGCATAAACTCTCCGGTCTGTATGCATTCTGTAAAACACTGTAAAATGTTCAGAATGGCTGTATCGTGCTTAGAAGGTGATGGGTCTCACTTTCGCCAACTTCTTATGCCATTTCCGAAGTATTCGCTGGAAGTTAGGCCAGTCTAAAAGGTTGTCTTGCGTAACAGTCTTATTTGTCCAGATACGTTGCATGCCAGGATGGTATATTGTCTTCCCACCAACTTTCGTTCGGTTGTCCGCCATATACAACTGCTCGTCTGAATGCCACTTGAAAAGATCTGCAAGTATACCAGATAGAAATCGACCTAAAAAGGCAGTCAATACGATCACCCTCAAGAGGCGGCTGAGAGACATACCATAGTTATGTGCCTCGTACTCGCTACAAGAAAACAACACCACTTTGACGTGATCTCCGAGTAGCTAATTCGTAATGAGACCTCTCAAATTAGAATCACTATGTTCGGCAAACCTTATCGTAGCAGTTCAGCGTGTGGAAACCTAGGGTTCCCTGGGTGTGGAGTACTTTGATGAATTGAGCACAGAAGTCAGCGTCCATGGGGGAAAGAAGGCAACGGGGCTGTATGCAGTGTTCAATCATGGACCCAACCAGCGCTGCAGCCTTCGGGGCTAAAAACACCGTTCAGTGGGAAAACATACTCGTAGTGTAGGAATTTCCGTACAATGCGCAAACCAGTGCTGCTTCTCTCGAGCCAAACGTTTCATTGTGAAGGCCCTTGATGTCGTTTGGTCTTTGAATTCTTGCGTAAGAGCTAACATGGTATTGAGGTAGCGTTCCCGTCGTGCTCGATGTGAAGACGCTGTCAGCCGCTTTGATCGATCAATTGAGCGGTCAGCGGCATTAAACATAACATCTTCTTGCCGGCTCAATGCAAGCAGAGCAGCTCCTTCTTCGTCATATTTAGTAGCAGGAGGGGACAAATCATAGGTTGAAAGTTGCCAATATGTTACATAGAAGCCGGGACTGTGTGGGGTGTGAGATCAAGATTGAATGAAGAGATAAAATCTGACCCGATGATATCATACGCGTTTCCTGGTGCAATTTTCTTGATGTCATCGAATAAAGCAGCAAGTTCTGGTATCCAGGGGCTCTATGGACAATATTGATAAACATCGCGAAGAAGGGGATCTAGACTTACTTCAGTGTGTGCTGCTGTCAAGTTTGGATCAACCTCCATTGTCACGTCGTCTTGAGCTGGAGGCTCTTCAACGCGAGCCTTGTCAGATGTTGGATCTCCATTTAGGGGGTTAACAAGACTAGGAGATGCTACTCTTGAGGGCTCCCTCTTAGCGGTCAGAGCAGCCTTCAACCGCTTCTCCGCCTCTTCGCTAGCAATACGTTCCTGCTCTTGTATCTCCAGCGCAGAAGCCTGTGAAATTGTGTTATTGAGGTCCCCTCCATACCAGAAAATCGACAAACCAGTAATGTAGCTTGGAGAACAGGTCTTATGATTTGCATGCAGATCGGGGCACTAACACCGTATACTATTCCCAGATCGCCAATGGACGGTAGGACTTTAGTAGCATAATCCTTTGGTGGAATGACCGAAGGTGATGTCAGAAGCTCCAGATATTGCAGGAGGACACCGTGGGTCTGTCGGCAACGTCAATTGTGTGTAAACAAGCAACCTGAAAAAACCAACCGTATCGTACAGGCCAGCCAGTGATTTGATGTGAGTGTCAGGAGCTTTAAATACACAAGCTTGCCGTTGCTGTGCAACCTGTATGAGAAGGTTGAGAGCCAAGGACGATTCTAGCAAAGCTCTTCCAAGTCGCTGAGGTCCTTTAAGAACCGCATCTCCGGGATCAAGTCGGGCCCCACGAGTGGTGGAAGCAACAGACTCTATTCGAAGAACAGGCCCTCCTGCCATGGCAGCCACTTGTGAATCCGACAGACTGGGCAATGGTTCGATGCCGGCCATTTTCCAGATTAGTTCGCGTAAAACAACGAGCTCGGTAGTCTGCCCATTGTGCAGTTGATGCATGACATATGTGAGAACCGGGTTCAGGTCGGCGCTATACCTTCTAAATAGCATCCCGGTAAAAGAAGCCAGACCTATATGAAGTGTTAGAAAAGACCGTATACTTTGTATGTTAAGCGCACTTTGAAGCCAATCCGCTGTATTTACTCCGTCATCCTTCAGACGCTGTTTATGAGGATTGGATAAAGCGTCAAGGATGATATACACTAGTACGTCAAAGCCCATATTGGTAACATAGCGAAGTGCTTGGATAACCACGTTGGCTAGATTATCATAGGCCATGATCTGGTTGACCGAATTTGTAAAGAAGATGCAGGGATTCGAGTGAGCTAGCTTGGCAACGGCTCCAGATAATGAATCGATGGTGTTATGAGATAGACGACGAAGAATGCCCTTCGATTCTCTGTCTGCTTGCACAAAGCGAATTTCGAGCTCTGGATGAGACTTGTATATGCTTGTCTTCCACTCTCCATAGAGTCGCCAGCGAGATGTGGTGGGATATTGTCGAACAATGTTCCACACCTCCACTGTGCACACTGCGTTCCCCCTGATCAACGAAAGAGCAGGCAGCAAGAACACGCGTAGAACCCTAAACCAGAAAACACGGATTGGATGATCAGGATCAGGCTCTCCAGTGGGTTTCCTTGTCAGAGGATCGATGGGCATCTGCTATGACAACGCTCAGTGTACATCCAAAGTGATAGTGGTTTAGTCTACCGTGGTGAGAAGGTGGGCGCGGCCAAGCCGTAAAAACTTTGTCAGAAACAGGGGATCGCGAGACACATGAACTCCTATGTATTTCATAAGAGGTGCAATGACGTCCTCGAGATCGCTCAACGATGTGCAGATGGGAATCTGCTGGATCCAGTCCGGAAAGAAAAAAATAAAGTCCGTCGTTGATGTGCTCGGAGGTGTTGGTGCCCAAAGTGCGAGAAGAGGTTTGCGCGTTGGGGAGGCTGAATTCCCCGAAAGTCCATAGCGCGCTCGTGGTTGGGTGAAGCTGGGATTCCGCTCCTTGGTGACCATTGTTGATTCGTAAAGAGGCAAAATGGATACTTTCATAACTCGAAGTATGAGATCAGCAATTTCGGGCCGCAAATCGACTAAAAAGGGAAATTTGGACAGAATGGCAAGGGCAGGTTTCAAAGCCCCAAGAGCAAGGAGGGCGGTCAGAAGCCCGACCTTTTGATTTTTGTCCTTTAGCTCAAGATTTTTCTTAACGTCCACAGGTGTAGTAGCTTTCGGTTTCGAATGAGTCACAGTGGACTCCAGTGGTGCAGCCATGGCCAATTGACTGATTTTTGCGCCCGATATTCTGGACTTCACGCTATCAAGATACTCTTTACTAACGTTCTCCATCGCACTATCATCCGGAGAAATCTAGGGTTTTGTCATGTAACGATCTCAAGGCTGCGGATTCTACTTACATGAGGGTACAAATCCTCAAGCATGATAAAACCTTCGCGTATCAAGAGCGCTGCTGTCAGGTAGAGATTTTTTGGCGTTGTCTCAGGAACATCCGGAGACTAGAGGGTCTTGAGTGATCTATATTTGGAAGGCGATACAGCCGGAGACGTACCTGGTAATAGACAAACTTGAATCCTAACACTTGTGCTAATACGCGTGGAGCTCCCTTGTTTCCAGTACCCGCATTACGTGTCCTGGGGTCAGCGAGAGTCAACACCTCATCTAGACTCTTGCCTGTGAAAGAGCCAGGCGATGGTGCAGCATCCATAGTGCCGACATCTGGGCGATGATAGGACCCTGACCACGGGGAAAAAGAGAGCAGAGCGATCAAAAAGGTATAATGGGTGGCCAGATTGACTGAAAGTACATCCAAGATGATGTCCAGCGCCCGATTTGGATCCAAGTCGAAATACCCAACGAGACTGATAATCTTTTCCCAAACTAGTCTTGCCCGTTCTTCTATAGAGGTGTAAGATTCAACAGGGCGTCCTGTCAGAGGTGAATGAGATGGACCGAGGCTGCTCGTCAACTCGGCAGTAAGCTTGCTGTAGCCTTCAGACTGCTCTCGAAGGAGGTTGAATTTGTTCTGCTTGTAACTTTATATAGATTTGGTGAGTGTTTACGCTGATACGCCAGGTGGAAGCCGCGCACAAGAGCCCAGTCCGTGTTCGGATCTCCCTTTTGTCCATTGCAACTTTATCTTGGATAAGGCCAACGCCCGCCAAAATGGAAGAATCCAAGCGTTCTCGACAACATTGAGGATCTAAGATCCCCAATTCCTGGCGACAACAATGAAATATCTGTAAGATACGCTCAAGCAAACGAAACATACCAGGAACTTTTTCACAATAGACTGAATCATCTCCCTATCTTTCTCTACTTGTTGCTCAGCATCTTTTGCTCCTGGCACGGGTATACTGCTATCAAGTTCTTGCTTGCCGCAAGTCGCCAGCACGGATTTAGCGTCACTCAATACCTCTTCTAGCTCGGCGTCAACCGACCAAAGCATATCCACAAAAATTTCACCAAAGATTTTCACGTTGGAAGAAGTTGACGGGTTGGGCGATGACGACGAGGGCAGACTGGCGAGAACAGACTGCACAAACTCGACAAACGCCGCAAATGAAAGCGTGTGTTCCGGTGACCATGTTTGCAAAACAGAACACAAAACAGTGTGGTAAGCAGTCGTAAGCGTGTCTACGCAGTTGGGGTCGGACGGGTTGCAATGGGGTGCAATGAGGGAATTTCGACTGTGATGCGAAAACAAGTGACTGAGACGAACAACAGCAAAAGATGGGAAAGACGTACCACTCTGATTCGCCACCTTCAAACCACGAGGCCAAGCATGCCCTGACATTGTATATGACATCCATTCGACAGTCTCGCCGTAAGTACAGAAAAAAAGAATAAGGGTTGGCCACGAAGTTCGATGCTGGTGAGCTATTTGTGTTGGCTGTTCAATATTTGCCACCACCTTTAAAAATAATCAGTCGATATTATCACTGACGTAATAACTTCAATTAACGTAGACCTCCTCTCAACAATTGGCACTTGCTAGTCTGCTATTATCACCGCTATCAATGATTTAATGCTGAAATGTAAAAATACGACAAGCATAATTCC
>CEMU01569725.1:72366-96875 GCA_900068965.1 Calocybe gambosa | reverse complement strand
GACCAAATCTTTGTTGAATTGATGGAGACCGAACGGAACAACTTGTGATGCAGCCATGATTACTTATAAAAGCTCTCTGTCCACACTCATTTAGCGTCCTCGCCTCCACCACCTTCTTCCACATCCCCACTTCAATGACGGATTACAATACAAACCCGTCATCTATAACTCGCCATAGGACAGCCAACGGAAATGCCGACTTGGAGAAAGCTGCAACGACAAATAACATCGTTGCCGAGCCCAACACGCGCCAAGACATCCAAGCACCTCCAACCTCCAGCACCATGCACCAACTAGATGACTTGGAGGCTGGTTTGACTCGTTTTTGGAATAGATTCACACGCAAAGACAAGAAGAATATTGGGGTAGCGGCAACTTTGCGAGCCATTGTTTCCTCCTCATGCACGTTCCCCAGAGAATGCCAAGGATACCTCATTGATGAGATTAACAGGGTTGAATTTATTTGTCGTCTTTCTTCCGCTTGCTTGGGTGGCGCACTTTGTAAAATTCGATCCTTCCGTCACCTTGGCATGTGAGCCGTTCATACACACACATACAGTACTTCATCCTGACGCCTAGACCTCATAGTTTGTTTTCTCGCTCTCGTCCCCTTGGAATGGCTATTTGATTGGGGTGGGGAACAGATGGCGTTGTACCTCGGGACACAACTTGGCGACCTTGTGGTGATCACGCTGAACAAGTCAGGCGTAATGTCGGATTCTACTCTTTTTGCTAAACTTATGTCAATTATGTAGCGTTGTTGAGGCCACCCTCGCCATAATCCTCCTTGCGAAATGCGAGTGCGTAACCTTCTCCAACGACATGTAGTTGAACCTGATTTTTTGCAAAGGCTAAAACTCCTGCAATCTACTATAGTTGGTACGTCGGTGCTCGTCGAAACTCCAATTATTTTGACAGGTCCAACTAGGTGTCATCCTTCTCCACCTCCTTCTCATTCCTGGCGCCGCATTTGTTACCGGAGGCGCAATGATCATGCATCAAGATCTTCATCCACATTATGTGCAATTGAACCACACGCTGCTAACTATTGGGTGTGACCCATATTGATCGCCTTTCTTCTGCGACTGACCGTACGAATAGTGTTTTGAGTCTCCTTGTTCCTGCTGCATTTTTTTCGGCGCTTGATGTAGAACGAACCCAATTGAAGCCTGGGATCTCTGTCAGCACCATCGTCAGTGATGACACCCGTAAGGACTTCCTTGCCATGAGCCATGGCCTCGCAATTATACTTCTTGTCGTGTCAGTCTCACTCCAATAGCTCATTGGTTTTCTGACCTGTCAACCTGTTGTTAGCTATATTTGCTCCCGCATCTATCTTCATAACCCTCCAGGCGATGGGAACTCCCTTCGTCTCGATGCCTCAGCTCCAGCTGCTTTAAAAGCAGAAGAAAAAGAGCTGCTTTACAAAGAACCTAAGGCCAATCAATACATTTTGATTGTCGTACTCAGCCTCAGTATCACAATCATGGCTGCTACGACGGAATGGGTGAATGGGCTCGTTATTTGTTTCGCACATCACTCATTGTTTTATAGCTTGTAGAAAGCATCGAGCATGTTCGAGAGAGGGGACACATCGAACAAGAGTAAGAAGTCCGATTTTTGGGAACGCGTACACATTACCGATCCCATATAGGTGGTTTGGCCTGATTCTACTCCCAGTCTTGTCGTGGGCTGCCAATGGCGTTGTAGCTGTCATATACTTCTTACGGTATATGTTCAAGCATTTCTTCAAGGAGCCGGAACCACCGGCAGAGCTGGCCAAAGCTCGAGCCATAGATCTTAGTATCCAATTTACATTATTTTGGATGCCATTCCTTTGCCTGCTCGGATGGTGGATGGGTAGACCGATGCTCCTTCTCTTCGGTACAGCGGTTTTGCGTATGAATAATCAGCGAGGGGATTAACTGACCAATTATTAGATTTCTTCGAAATTGCGGTGCTGTTAGGCGCCACGTTCATCGTCAACTATGTGACTGCTGATGCAAAAACAAACTGGGTTGAAGGTTTAGCCATGGTGGCCTTCTACGTCATGATTGTGAGCATTTCGATTTCTTGATGGTTCACCTCTTGATGTTTATTATAATGATCAGGCTCTCTGCGCATGGTTTTATTCTGGACAACCAGATATCGGGCTTTTACTTGGGGACCCAGAAACCTGCGGGTCTGTAGCAGAGACGCTTGCAGCTCACGCTGCTGGATCAGGCGGAGGTCATGAATGATTGATTGGTGGATTACTGCATTTATTACTCTGTATGTCATTCCTCGCATCTGTTGGTAGTCTCCTCTAGTAGTTAGAATTTCAACTATATTTGCAATGACATTTCATTATCCTCCAAGCGGCCTGGAAGCTAAAATCTATGTCAAGCCATTTCAACGCTCCTTATGTTTTTAGGGTATGGCTGTGCAGACGCCAACCTTTGCTTTGACCTCCAACTATCAAAGAGCTGGTCTCTTTTTTGTCTTCCCTTTTACACTCAAAGTTGTTTGAGCTGGTCTCACTACTTGAAGCTGTAACATCTAGGGCTGCACTACTACCATGGCAGAAGAAAATCGTCGCCATCGACATCATCGACCATCAAACCCACCTCGCTCTTCTATAGCAACTGCTGGTCATGGCGTATTAGACTCAGGACATAGCATATGGAGTGATGATGCTGCAAGCACGCGGTATGTTACATTTCCGGGAGGGATCGCTTCACAGTTCAACACCGTCAACCTTGACGACAATCCGACCCCTTCATCACCTTCCATTCGAACGCCTGGCGCTCGAGTGCCGGCTCGACCTATCTCAGTTAATATCACCAATCCCAACGGCAATGGAGTTGAGGTCATCTGGAGTGCGCATGATATCGATGCCGAGAGCCAGTATTCAACAGAAACCATGACCGAACCGAAAAGCAGGATGGCCGGGCTGTCCAAGATGCTGTCCAGTTCGAGTATATGGCAAAAGTTGAAAGGAGAAGGGAAGCCTAAAGTGACCTGGACGGCTAGCATAAAGACGTTCGCCAAATTTTCCTGTATGTTTTCCTTTTGTATGATAGGGAAGAAATTCATTTATGATGTAGGGCTCAATCTACTTCTCGTCTTTGTGCCGATTGCATGGGGCGTTCAGCATACTCACGTCTCGCATGTGGTCAAGTTTTTACGTACGTTCGCTGAATTGTCATGCAGGAAGCCCTCGTATTAACAGATATCTATCTCAGTATGCTTTATTGCCATCATGCCTCTCAGTAAGATTCTCGATTACGGAGGGGAGCAACTGGCGTTGTATTGCGGGAGGGCTTTCGGTGATCTTATCGTCATTTCTCTGAACAAGTTTGTCATCATATATTCCGTTTGCTCTCTCGTTCATTGTATTCCTTCAGCGCGGTTGAAACGGTCCTTGCAATCGTCCTTCTGACCAAGTGCGAGTATGTGTATTCTACATATTTGTCCATTCTATTTTTAAGAACACCTTATAAAGGTTGAAACTCCTTCAGTCAACTGTCATTGGTATACACCATTTCCTTCCTATTTTTTTTTCTTGTTTTGACCCGTATCTTCGTGCCGCAATAAGGTGTCGTCCTCCTGCGTCTTTTGCTTGTTCCTGGCTCCGCTTTCCTAACTGGAGGGGCCCGCATCATGTCGCAAGACTTGCATCCTCACATCGTTTCGCTGAACAATACTCTCTTGACAGCTGGGTATATTTCCCTTGCGTCATTGATCTTGTTTTTTTGCTCACAAATAGCTTTTCAGAGCGTTAACCCTGCTATTGCCTGCAGCCTTCTTCGCTGGTCTTGATCGTTTGGTCCCTCCAGGAACCGTTGGAGTTGCAGCTGCTATAAGTGACAGTGTGAGGGGTGACTTTCTCAAACTGAGCCGTGCTCTTGCTCTTCTCCTACTTGCCATGTTCGCTATAGTTTCAAGTGTTTTTAAAAAAAAATTCAAGCTGACACCAGTTGCCTTGTCAGATATGTTTGCTCAAGGTTCTATCTACATGATCCGCCTGGAGACTCTGACAACCTCCATGAACATCCGGACGCACCTGCATCTTTCAAAGCAGACATTGCAAAGCTTGAGGAAGAGAAACCCCAGCTCAACCCTTTGTTTTGTATCTTGCTACTTGTTATCAGCGTGGCTCTTTTAGCTGTTACCTCTGAATATGTGGGTTCGGCATTTAGTTAACAATAAGTGCTGACCCATGAACCTTTTGCTGTATAGCTCGTGAGCGATGTCAAACCAATGAGAAAGATCTTAGGCATACACCAAGAGTGAGAGCAAAACAGATTTTTTTTTTCCATCCCGTTAATTGTGGTACTATAGGTGGTTTGGGATAGTTCTCTTACCCCTCGTGTCCTATTCGGCGGATGGCATTCTTTCAGCAGCATACTTTCTTCGTCGCCATATAGGGAAATATTATGATAAGCCACCTCTAGATGTTGTTGAGCTTGCTCAAGGACGCTCGATTGACCTTGGCATCCAATTCCTGCTCTTTTGGCTACCACTTTTAGTACTTTTTGCTTGGTTCTCACATAAACCATTGTCACTCCTTTTTGACGTCTTTGAAGTTGCTATCTTACTCGGAGCATGTTTTCTTGTCAATCATGTCACTTCTGATTCCAAGACAAACTGGGCTGAGGGCCTGATGATGGTCACGTTATATATCATGGTTGTAAGTTGTGTTTTCCAGTTGCGTTTGTGTCTGATTTCTGAGCCGGAAACTAGGCTATCGTTGCGTGGTTCTACCCTGGACAAACCGACATTCAATACATGCAGTCATGTCTTTCTGTCGAGGCAGCGTTGAACACACCGCCGAGCTTTCTTGCTTTGAATCCCAAGGCCGCACTCCTACACTCTCAAGCGAACGGACTCCCCCCCCCAGTATCCGCAGCGCACATGACGGGCGCTGGGCCTCTCGACCAAGGGTTACAAAAGCTTATTGACGTTCATGGTGTAGTTAAAAAGGAGTAGTGACGATTGGCTTAATGATAATGGCTACAAGCTCTATTCAAATGTAACTACTACGCTACTATTATAGGAGATTATCTCCGCATACTGATCTACCAAGGGATTCTACCTCATGCTGAATAATAGCGGTAATGGAAGCTCTAACTCGAAGGATAACCTGCTCGTCCGTTTCGGAAACGTAAGATGCTTTTGATGATACGCCTTTCAGCCAGCCGTTTGGCAACTTGGTGGTGTTCTCCAATGAACTAATGATTTGCTGAATCTTGTTCAAAGATATTGGATTACCGAACGTTACGCTGAGCTGTGCACCCGGCTTAGGGATATATTTGAAGGGGAACTTCCGGTCTTCAGGCATTAGTTTATCAAAGCCAGCTAGCCATAGCGGTATGACCACAGGAGGTTTTGACGCTTCCATGAGTATTCGCCCCCTAGAAATATCGGTATTCGGCCCTACTAAAAAAGAGTATAAGATACGTACATGCCCCACTTGAATCTTGGAAGATGCGCGACCCCTGTCTCATCGCGCGAGTAAGATTTAGGTCGATTAACCTTTCCCTCGCCGAAAAGATGAACCTGAGAGTGTCATATATAACGATGTTGGCGTTTTAAAAAGCTAGCACAAACCCAGTCACCTTGATCGAGCTTCTGGATAGCAGCGTCAATGGAAGGCTGATGAACGCCTTTACCTCGAAAGGTTTCTAGTGTCTGACCAAGGCCAAAGAAAATAGAAAAGATACTTGCTACCGCAAGTCGGTCAATACTGCTGGCTCTTTCGGAGGTCAAGCTTCAAGGTGGACATACGGGTTCGTAAACATAATGTCCGAAGCACCCAACACCCACCGGGTTGTTCGGGAACTCAGATAATAATGGGCAGGTAGCACAGTCCAAGCGACAGGGTCATCAAGCCTGAATAATAAGCTATGGTGAATGGGACATCGCGTGAGATTGCGAGCATACGTTGAAATGTGATTAGAAACTATAGTTGGTCATTTGCACGAAAAAAAATAAAATAGTGATGTGTAAGCTGACCTGTAATGATGCCTTGACCGTTGTCTCTCCTGCCATGAGCGAGAGCGTCCGTCAAGTTCTGGAGGCCATTGACTGCGATAGAGAAGACACCGAGGTTGAGAGCGGCCTTGCAAGTAAGGCCTACAGCAGTGACTGTCGCCGTGGACAACAGACTACTCATGCCAGAGCAAAATATGTGCTATATTATGTCATCATCCACTAACATCAACGATCACTGATTACATAATAAATTGTATCGTTCGTTTCTTGGATCCCCAACAGAAATTTATATCCATCGCTTCCCTCACCCAACCCGGCCCCTTGTCTGGGGCAGAGCCTCCTGCGCCTCAGCGCTCTCCTCCCCGACAATGCTGGCTCTCATGGTGCTGAGCTCAGTAGCTGCCCTCCTCTTCGTCTATGTCTTTATGCCAGCTCTATGGCTCTCTATCATGGCAGTTGACGAATCTCTTGACGCTCATGAGGCTGGGCTTGCGATGGTAGCATCGCGCAAGTTACTCGCTAAGCTCCTATAAATCTCTCATACTTATGATATATCATTCTTTAGGTAACCCTTTCAGAGAAAGCGGACCACCTGCTAATATGGCTAAGCTTATCCTACTCCGCCATAAAGTGAGATACCTTACTTGCTCTGTGGGTGCCTGTTCAATAATATCTTTCTATCATCAAAAAGATTCAGACGAACAACCGAAAAAGGCGCAGCTCATCTCCGTCGCGGCAGTCACCCCGGGTCTCCCCCACCCGACCAAAAGTACCATGGATGCGCTTCGGTCGACCCTTTGTCGGAAAAGGCTATCATTGATTTTCTTTCTTTTGTCGTTGTCACGATCTCGTGCAGTCTACTTAAAACATATACCCTTCGCCGTTAACATATCCAAGGAGTCTTGTATCATTACAACTGTTCCACCGTCTAATACCCGCTATACTGGTCATCATTTCCAGATGCTCTAGGGTTTTTTGCACATCCCACAGGCACAGTTTGTACTAAAAAAAAAATTGCAAAAAGACATTGCCCAGTGACCATGTATTGCTCAGCCTAGTAAATACTAAGCATGCTACCATGCCCTTTATCACATTGTCCCTCTAGGTTTATTGAGACATACAATTATGTGTGCCCTTAGCTACTTATGTCGTGTAGGTAAATATCAATTAACATAGAAACATAACAAATTGAAGCTGGAGGGTCTTTGCCGACATTCAAGTTCGGCCCCTCGTCCACTTCAGGTGCTATTACGAACCGCCATATTTAAATAGACCTAAAAGCGTGATGGTATTGAGTTGTTGGTTCAGTACAACCCATTGAATTTACAGGTGAATAGCATACCTACAGTGGATCCATATCAAACGCTACGTCTCCATTTTGTTGACTGTTCAGCCCTCCAGCTGCATCGGAATGCCCATACCGCTTGCAAGCGAGGCTCCATTGTATATTCCCGACGACAAGGTCTGTCATGACTTCGATATACAGCTTAACCATCCCGTCTACCTCTTCTCCGAAGGATGGCAGGTTCTCCTTCTGGTGCTCAAAATCTGACAGTATCTTGGCGAACTCGTTGCATGTGTAGTCGAGAGCTGCCTGACGATCAGTTGCAGGTACCTTGACTGCTGGGTCTCGCATCGCCACAGTGACATAGTTGTGGTGCGCATTACTCTCGAAGAATTCCTTCTTGTACGAATAAAGGTCCTGTTTAATCAAGAGGTCTCACGCTTCGACTACGCAATGACAGCAGGATAGACTTACGTTGGCCAGTGAGATCATGTCAATGGTTTCCAGCTCCATTTTGGCGATCGTTTCATTTTCCAAGACCTCAGAAGGAATTGGCAGCTGCCGAATCCAGCGCCCAAAGTCGAGGAACGGGCGAGCACCAATTGATTCCCTCCGGGCTTCCATATATCCTTCAAGTGTTAAATCATGAGCTGGTTGTTCGCGATCTAAAGCTTCCTTGACCATGCCCTTGCCCAGCAGCACATTACTCGCAATCAAGTATGGTTTGTAGGCGTCATCAACAGCGCTCATTATACGATCAGCAAGGCTAGAACGGCGTAAATGTTAATAGGAGCGCATGCTGTTATAATTTTCCCGGATACTAAACTATTTAATCAACGAAGCAGGCCCTTTGACCTCGCCAAGCGTTCCTTTGAAAGCTTGGACAAAGATGGTTGTCCATCTTTCGGCGTCAGCTGCCGTCGCCGGTGTATCACTAGGCATCACTGTCAAAATAGTCTTGCATTTTGGAGGAACTTCGGTCGAGGACGCACGTTAATTGTTCGAGCATCAAAAACAACATCATGTACTCAAGGCTGACACGAAGCTGTGGCTGCGGTGCGTCTGGAAATACTCGAGACATAAGCAGGGGCAATTCAGCCCGTTTCCAAGCCTAATTGAGAACCAAAGTTGGCAAGATCCAGTATGTATGATTGAAGGGCGCACCTTTTTTTGAGCATCACTGAGAAACACCGATTCGTCGATCCAGGCAGTGTATTCGGCTTCTAATATGGAATGACTAGGATTGACTGGTCGGACATAGGCCTGTAATTTGCTCAGGAGGTTTTGGACATAGTATTGCACCATTGGCTATGGTTTCTAGTAAGATGACGGGTATAGAAAGTGTAATCCTGCCGATGATAGTCGGACGATAAGATTAATTGATGCCGAATGTACATCGGTGAGGCAGAAAATAAACAGCGAATGGCCTCTATCATTCAAAGAGATGTTCGGGGTTCAAGTCTGTCAAGGGGCAGATGATGGTTACATCTGTCGTGAAACTGGGCGACATAAGTGCGCGGAGGCATTTGTGGAGAAACTTTGTTGTTTTTAATCACGGAGCTATCAGTTCACTGATTGATTGATGGAAACACGCGATTGGTCTTCTCGCTGGCTTCTTCCCGTCTGGGCGTATGGACATCAAATGCGATTCCCCAGGGACGCCAGGAAGGGCCATTTTTTGTGCTCTTAAATACATATATGGGCTATTGAAAGCCCCGCTAACTCGTTACACGGATATTGTTAGCAATGTCGACACCCTCTGCGGCTCAGGTCGCTCAAATAGTTGCCTTGGTTAAGCAAGTTTTCGCTACATCGTTCATTGGGTTCACGATTGCCACGACGTGAGTTTAATTTACACACACGCTATGCTAGGCCGTAGACACACGTACTATCTTCGCCTAGGCTTTATGGCATAACCTGTCTGCAAGCCTACTTTTATTATCGGCACTATCCAAAAGACCATTGGGCGTTCAAGGCAACGGTAAACGATATCTGTCCACCATATTGTCACCAACCTCACCATTCTCAAAATTCAATAGGTTGTTGTGTTGTGGTAATGCATTCCTCCGCCTTTACTCCCTCGTACTCTGAATCGTGATCGTAGGATTCTCGACACGCTGACGACAATTTTCGTGGCCCACTCACTGTACACCTTCTTTGTACTAAACTATGGAAAACCCCCTCAAGTCAACCTGATTATTCCATGGTGCCCGTTATTTTTATTCCCAGATTTAACCTAGATGCTAACACGAACATTCCCTCACCCAGGAGCTTTAGTGTGAGCACGAAACAGCCTTTCGGTCACCTTCTATTAAGCTCACTTATTATCACAGGCGGAAAAGTTACTTGTGGTAAGGGACATTATACCTTCATATCACTCTAGTAACCTGAAGGCGACTGCAGACTCTAATCACGTTCGCCGCACAAATGTACTTTCTTTTCCCCCCTTTGCTCTTTGATCAGACGAACCTTATCATTTGATCGATGCAGCTTCTACGCTCGAACCATATGGAGAGGTATATATATTTAGTTATCCAACAAATGATTTGATGCTGATCTAGTCTCAGTCAGCACAGATAAGATCGTCCCCCTCATAATTGTAAGTTCTCGACCCTTTGCGTTTGACTTAGTTGTTAAGCTACGATTTAGGTCGTCCTCGCATTGGCTGCACTTGGTAAATATTTTCTATGGTATTTTTGGTCGTTCTATATGAACAATTCACATCTATTTCAGCGCTCGGACTTGGTAAAGAAATATACATTGAAAGGCATCCAAATTTCGCTAATATTATCGGATTAAAGTGACTAGTGAACACCTGTGAGATTAGTACTTGATTGCCCCTTTCAGATGTTCACAGTATGTTTCCAGATTCCGGAATCCATTGGCTACATCAATCTCCGAGAGGAAGTTTTCAGTTAGTACACCTTGACTCTGATGGTTTTCGTCAATCGTCACATAGATCATAGATCATTAGTGGTCTCGTGCAGGGCCTAGCATCTCTTGATGACATTTTGATCACAGCAGCTCTGTGCTACTATCTCAATGCAAGGCGCACAGGTTTCAGGTCTTCGTATGTATCTTTCAAAGCGAGCTCTTCTGGCAAACATTTGAGACATCTTAATGCAGAGCTGAACTGCTCATCGATAACCTTATGCTTTACGCTGTCAGCCGAGGCAAGTCATCTGTAAATGAATCGTGTTTGCGACCTCACACCCCTTAAGGTGTTTTGACCGCGTAATGCCATTTACCATTGATTGCAGCGCGATTTTGATAATAAATCCTCTAGCGTCGCCCAAATACTTTTTCTGGTGCTGGTGAGGAGTTGCATATTTGCCAAGACGGGTTTGTTGACATCACTCATAGAATGTTGCGCTTCCTCACGATACGTACTGGCAACCATTCCACCAGGCAGTTGGCAAATGTGCGTACACCTCATCGCGCGGCAGACTGCTTTAACTAATCGAGACCCCTCCCCAACAGTGTATGTGAACTCCGTCCTAGCTGCGTGAGTCAGAAGAAACAGGGTTTTCCCGCTGACGTCTGATGTTTTTCTGAAGTTTGAACGTTCGGGGTAACTTTAGTGAACCTACCGAGGTCAAGCTAGGCGGCGGGTTACAGTTTGTAAGCGGCGGCACCGGTAACGATCCTATGTCACAGGGTTCAGCAGAGGTTGGTAACTTAGCCTAAGATCATTGCAGGGATCTGATCCTTCGCTCAATCTAGTCAATTCACGAAGGAATGCAGTTCAAAAAACCAGCTCACGCGTCCACGACCGCATACAATAGCTCTTTGAGCGGTCAACGGACGGTCGAAGAAGAGAAGATACAGCCGCAAGTCTAATATCAGAGACGGCCATAATTATTGACTGATACATTTATTTTACCCCCCCCTCCCCCAAGGAAATACTTTATATAATTGTGTTCGGTATGCTGTCATGTACGGGTACTTGCCCGCAAACTACAAACGCTCTTTATACTCTAGCATGATAAATAGTGAAGCTACTATTGCTATAGATGGCACCGGGTTATGGATTACAGCCAACTTGCCTATCCAAACCGTGTCGTTCGCCTTTCTTCTGCCACATTGACTAGCACACTTGGTTGGGCTTTCGGAACACGATGTTGTTTGGCTGGTACATGCAAATCTAAAGCGCGATACGGTCTTCCGCGTGATTTGGCCATATGTGTGACAGCAGCGGGTCTCGGGTTGCGTCCCAGTCCCCCACGTGAACGCCCTTCAACATTGGCCCATGATTGCATGCGGCTAAGGCTTCCTTCAGAGATTGCAGGCTTAGAAGGATGTATCTGGGAAGATGCGCGAAGTTGAGCGTGGCGTTGGCAACAGATATGAACAAGGCAAACCTCGGAATCTATTTCCAAATCTGTTTGTTCCATTTTCCTGCGTTGCTCCGCTATTCGTTTCTTCGCTCTCAAGGTAGCAGGTCTTATACGAAGGTCGCCTTCGTCATCTGACACATTACCATCGACCCAAGATACATCGTGGGGATCCAAAGACTCGTCCTTGGCAAATCTATCAAACCATTGTTCATGATTGAGGGAGGTAAAGTACCTCGTTTTTCGGCTGTTGGGCAACCTTCCTGACTTGTCTCACAAATTCTTCCCTGGTGATGAATTCGTGAACCTTGACCTCATCCTCGCCTTTCTCTTCTTCCATTGTGTCCATTATTATATCCTGAGACTGGGAGGCGCGAAGATGACTGAAATCTGAGGCGTCGACCAACAGATCATTTTCGTAAGTATTGAAGAAGGCCTTGGTTTCCATGTGTTCCCCTGTTATCGAGATCAGCAAGGTATCGAAGATGAATTCGACCGACAAACCAAGTTCTTTGATATTATCTCTGTCAATCTTTTGCTTCTTGTGCATGCTTCTACGAATTTTCTGATTTGCCTCATCTTCGTCGCTGTCATCGTCACTATCATCCATCCCCACGCCGCGGTCACGCCGCTTCTTGCGTAGCTCTCCGTGAATGGCTGCTTGGTGAAGTTTCTCAATTTCTTGGTCATCGGCCTGCTCCTGTTCCCTACACCAGGTTTAATGGAACAGCGCCAACATTGTGCAAAGTCTACTTACTTGTACTTCTCGAACACCAACTGCGGGGCAACGGTTCTTTGGTCCATCTCCTGGTCATCAACTAAAGTGGTCAACGTTTGGTCGAGGTCTTCTCCGTCTTCTTCTTCTTCATTAGCTTTAGTCCTTGGACCAAACCCCAACATCTCGTCATCATCTGATTCCTCGGCTTCTCGCTCGACAAAATCGGATTTCTCAAGTCTACGCTGGGGCCCAGCATCAAGAGATCTGGAAGCCTGCCGCATCATATCGAAAGCATTGACTGGTCGTCCAGGAGAGCGTTTTAGAGAGGGGCTAGCAGGCTGAACCAAAATCGTGGGTCGCTTGTGAAGGCGACTTAGACCATCCTTGAAAGGCGACTCCGGATCATCGCCTTCTGATAGCGAAAGGGTGCGAGGCGGATGTCGTTGAGAGAAATTTGGCTCTGATAGTTGATCGAAAGTAGTTGTGTTTTGAGCACCTGGAAGGCGTTTGTAGATCTCCGGACTTGAACTGTTTGGCTTGGTCTGAGTCAAAAAACTGGCGTATTGTGAGCAATGTGCTGGGTGTCGTTGAGAGATCCATACCCATGATCATCGATATAAAGCTCCGGCTCCCTGGAGGTATTCTTGGTGGCTGCCTCCAACATGAACTCCTGCTCCCGGTCAAATATCACGTCCGCTTTACGAAGCAAATTCCCGCTTATTCGGAAAGCAGGTTGCAAAGCGATATCTTGAGTTAATTCAAGGATATCTGCAGCCATCCTCCCAGGCTGGCGACGGTTTGATTACCAGTTTAGGAGGGTCGTCAGTCGAACTATCAGCTCAAGCTCTCAACAAAGTACGTACGACACCGTTAGGAGCTATCAAATGGTCACTTTGTAATTGCTTGGATGTTGTTGTACCTTGCTTCTCTGTGCTCAGGCCAAATAGTTCCAAGAAACTGGGTTGTAACGGTTGCGGATCAGGGTTTTGTTTCGGCCCATCGTTAGTGAATTGTGATGACTCGTAGCTCTTCTCATTACGGAGGGGGCCGGGGACGCCAAGAATCGCTGATAGTGCAGGAGTCTTGGGCGAAGACCGTCTTAGCCTTGCCTCAAAGGAATCCGACATGTTTAGCCTCGGTGAAGAAGTAAACGGATCTTGATCCAGCAGGTCCCTAAAAGGGCGCCTATTCTCGACAATTCTATCTTCGGCAAGCAAACCACCAGGGCTTGGGTTCGTCAACGGAGACATAGATTGCTCCTGCGATCTTCCCTCTGGGTCGAGGGGACGAGGGTTTGCGTCCATCGCCGTACGTTGAACAACCGTTGTATTCTCTTTGTCCTCGCCGCGGTCCCACATACGTAGTTTCTTATTTTCCTTGTCACCTTCGTCTGAGTCCTCGGCCGGCCCATCCATGGATGACACCGAGCCCCGGTGCAGCAAGATCGAGGGGTTTGGAAAAGGGAATGGTATACAGGGTTCATTTGCGTGATGTGCGGGTTCGGCGCTCTCTTCGGCTTCAGAATCGGATTCCACAATTTGGTTTCTTGTAGAGCGATGTTTTGCGGGTAGGTTTACGATGGGAACTCCTTCCTCATCTGTCTCGGCACTTGAATCTCTTTCATTTACCATAGTAATGTCTTCATCCCCTAGTTCGCATCCCGCAGACTCGAGATATCTTTCGTCGCCAGTATAAGCAGTTTGGGATGAGTTAGGTAGTTGCTCCATTTCCGCATTTTCCTCCTGCGCCCATTCTTCATCGCTTTCTTCGTTGTCTGCGGCTGCGAGGCTCCTCCGAGGCAGGTTGAGACCTCTTTGTACGTATATCTTGGTCGCTTCTTGCATAGACGCTATCAAATCGAAGTTGCCATCTTTAACTTTTCCACCGCGGCGCTTCCACTCCTCCTCTTTATGCCGTACGATTTCCTGGCGCTGGTCCTCCGCTCTAGTGGCCATTATCATGTTTAGTTCTGCCTGCGTTACCGGAGTGTCGTGTACGTTAAAAAGCTGAGAATTCGTTGTTTTGGGCCTTGAGCCCCCAAACCTGAGTTGCCTTTTACGGCCCTCTGATATGTGTTTTTTCTGTCCGTATTTCCGCTCCATATCATCCTCCTTGATGGATACTCTGATGTCGGGCACTGGGACAATTTGAAGATCCTCGACCTCGTCGCTCCTATTCAGAACGTTTGCCGCCACAAGCCGTTTTTTAGCCTCCACGAGTTCCCGGTACTTACTTCCCAAACTTAGTTCATCCTTCTCCTGTTCAAGAAGTTTACCGACTTCGGGGAGCTCCGACCCTTTGTCGGAAAAGAGCTGAGAATTGTTATTACTCGAGACTTGCTTTGAAACACGTTGAGGAGAGGATGGGTCTAGTATGGGAGGCAAAAGTGCCACGTTATTTTCTTGTAAGAGGGCGGCAGTGTCAGACGAGAAGTCCGCTATGGGATCCGCGTCGCTATCGGGCGGCGGAGCGCTGAACAGATTCAGCAACGTAGATTTTGGACACAAGAATACTTGCATACCGTAGACTCGCAAATAGATTCGACATCGTATATCTCCCATTAACCTGGTCGATATGAGTACGAGGGATAAATGTTTGCTGCTCCGCTGCGATGCGAACACGATCTTTTGCAGTTTCCGCGAGCTCCTTTTTTGTTGGTGCCTATCTTAATGTTGAGTTTTATGATATCGTGAATTTCAGAGAGTCAAACCTTGATCCTCTGTTTCTTGCTTCGGGTGCTTTTTGAAGCTGACCCACGAGTTTGGGTAATATCCGAAAACTGATCTGGGAGAACACCTGGACTAACCGAAGTGTTCGCCTTCCCTTTGCCTTGAATGTTGATCAACGTATTTACATGCATATCGTCGTCAAAGGTAGGATGGGTTAGAGGTGAACGCGTCTTTGGAGTTGTAATTGACGGGGACAGAGAAGAAATTGGAAAAAGAACATCGCTTTTACCATCAGTCCCCCCATGGAAGCGTTTTATTCCTTTGCGTAGTTGGAGTGTCGAGGGGGGCGATTGAGGAGAAGATGCTCTACGAGAAATGGACAAGGCAGAGTCAGAATTATCAAGTAGCCTTGTCCTAGTCAAGGCATCTCCGTTGCTAGCTGAGACGACAGAGCTAGACACCTTGTTGTCGCGCCTTGAAAGCGCCTCACTGTTCGATTCTACGCGGGTGTTGGAAGTATCCCTTTCAGTTGCATTGAGAAAATTGTCTTCCTCGTCAATTTCTTGCAGTTTAACCTGCCAGGCATATCTATACTTGGGCGACGCGCGAAAATCAAAACTTTCATCCTCAGCATCGACAGATTGGCCTGTATCCGATGGCAAAGGTGTCGGATCCGACGTTTGTGGGATTTCCTCCTCATCATCTCGAGGGCCTGTTCTGTAGATGCTGGTGAATAACCTCCGGCTTTCGGCAGGATTGGAGACAGAATCAAGGCCGTTAACGTTGGCGTCGGCAGGACGTGACCGTCCATACGTTCGCGTGGGGCGCTTGACAGGATCTATATTAAGAGGAGGGGATGAAGAAAGCGTGGAGTCTGGGACAACAGATGAAGATTCCCCGCGCACAGGCATGGCTGAACCAGGCGAGTCTATAATGGCGTGGACTCTCGAGCAACGTGACACTAAGTATTCACATTATGTGACATGTCGCGTTCGTCACGCAATGCTACACACGCGTCGCGTCGTCGTTTTATACTTTTATAGAATACTGCCCACAAACGGTTGTATCAGCATTACTATAAGCATGATATAAGATAATATACCGTTAAAATGCTTGAGAATTATCCTCAAACCTTCGACTCACCGTTGGAGGTCGAAATTTCCAGTAACTAATCTTACTTCACATCACTCACTTCTGACATGCCGCTACAAGCCCTTTGTATGTAGATATATTATGGTGTATAGAATTCTATGCACTATCACATTGTAACCTTATGCTTTTAGCTCCCGCCCCTTCTAATCTCTCCACTTTGTGAGGGTCCTCTGACTCCTCTCAACACTCACTTTCTCTGCCAGCAGTGACTGGCATTAACTTTGAACTGCTTGACCTTGGACCTAGTAGCGAATTCATTGCATATACCAAGACCCTTCCGACTCTCGTTGGAGATTGTCACTATTGAAATGCATGCTGCGCTAAATGATGACGTCTCGGATCTGAACGGTAAGCATTGCAGGCCAGTTTCCATCTTTGGCGTTTCAGTGGCGTCAATAGACAAACCTCATCTCGAATGTATCAATTTCCTAATACTTAACAGGAGTTTTTTTAGAGGGTAAAGACATATTGAAAGAGGCAATTTTAGGTGGCAGTCACTATATACATCAGGATATCTTCACATGGTGGCGCAATGCGATCAACGATCTGACTTGAAACGAGGATAAAACGAGGTTGTAGGTTACAAAATTAATCTGACAAGCGTTATAGAAAATGCTGCGAGCATGCACGTAAAGCAGGCTTTTCTATCGCGTTGAAAGCATGGGCTGCCATGTGCCATAAGTGATCTCCTCCAAATGGTGAAGTTGAACGCGATCCCAAGCAACAGGTATTATGTTAGCCTTGCACAGAGGTAAGTACACCACTTTCCTACCAGGGGATGTGCATTTACCTGAAGATAGTGAACACATGCCCTTGACACACGCCTCGCGAGAGTCTGCAGACTGACACGCCCATCATAACCATCGAGCGGGATTTCATAGGTCATAGAAGAGTAGCCTGCCCACTGAAGTCTCTGTCTTAGAAGACATGAAGATGGCATCTATAGTGCGACTCACTTGAATCCTCAGTAAAATTCTGTTAAAACCATCCGGATGTAGGTCGTGCGTTCTGTACGTGTCATTCGACGAAAGGCGTACGCCATCTTGAGCCTCTCCGAGGCTAATTCCGGCGGCAAAGGATCCCTTTCGCTTGAATTTAATGTGTATACCAGATCGTCTGTAACCATCGATGATAGTGGGCGGATGAGACGAAAAGGAGACCGTGGAGTGTCGACGATGACGACGTCCCATACTCATAGCTGAATGCGGAACCATTGGAAGATGTCCACTTGACAACCGGGGGTCGTCTGCGTAGTAACCCTCGTCAACGTCCAGATCGTCATACGCTAGGAAAGCTATTTGGATGATGTTTATACAAACGAATGTCCAAACTTACAAGGCCCAGTTAAACGATGGCTCATTGGGACTGTAGCTGCCCTCGGCGGAGGTCCGTAAATCTGGTAGGGAGAGCGGGTATACTGAAACGAGTTCAGACGCAGGAGAGACAAGCAGTTGAGCAGCTTACATCAGTAAAACCATGAGATTCTGGATAGATGGGCTGGTGTTGATATGGTACTGGCGTAGCACCATAACCAATAGATTGACGACGAGAAATGGAGCGACTAAAACCGTCATAAGCAGGGTAGGCTATGGTGGTCATCGTCGAGGGCAGGAGTACAAGTAGCTAGCGGTATGTCTTTATACAGATTTTAACGAGCTGGCATGAGGTAAGCTTTTGCCCCACGAAGTACACGAGGCAAGAAAGCGACGGACAAAGTAGGAGTGGTACCGGGCCCTAGAAAATAAAATGGCAGATGGCCAGAGAGATCAACCGGGTGGCGAGAGTGTGTCATTCCTTGGACAGGAAATCAGAGCTCAGGCTTATAACACTGTGACTTTCAACAATAACGACACTCGTCCTGTGTTGGCCATCTGCCGCATGCAGTTGGTGGCAGTTGGTGGCCTGCTTGTTCCGCAGACCCGGAAATGAAAATTTTGTCCCAATGGCGTTAATTCTGGCGACCCCGTGCTCTACATAAGAGATTGTACACTAGTTACACACCGTCAGATAAAGGATTTGACTCATTTGAGAGAAAGTTTTACAAATGACGAGATTGAAACACGCTGGCTGGTCCCTGACTTCTTGACTCCGCAGTCCAATGTGCAGGATTCTTCAGCTGTCCGAGTTGTTGCAATCCCTTTTGTCGAGGGAGACTGCTGATTATAGATACTGTATGGTAAGCCGATCAACTTGACCCGGATATTGAGGCAAAACGCAAATTAGAGTATGTGGCCTGTCACACGCGCTGCGGTTGGCACTTAAAGTCGAGTTTTGGACAATGATGCTCAGAAATTAATGGCGTTATCAGCGTCTACAACACATAATAAATAAGGCATGATCTATGTATCGATAGCAAATGGTTGAAATCTTACAGCGGGATTTATGCCAGGAAAGGATTACAGCTGCATATCGTGGCCCTGACAGCAAAGCTGGCGATACTGCCAATGACCAGTCCCCCAACGATTGAGAAACTCGCAATAGTGGCGGCAACATCAACATCATCCTTACGGCCTTTAAGTCGAGGATTGTGCTCTAAGGAGGGTGCAGACATCATGCATAGGCTTGAGACATAACCGTTTGACAATCCAAATGTGAATAGTATAAGCATGAATAGAAGATCAGAACTGATGATAGGACGGGCAGAAGGATCCGCCGATGGGCGCTGAACGTTGCACATGAGAAAGACGGGTATAAAAAGAGTGCGGGCAAGGGAAAATGCCATGAGTTTGTTGGCAGACCAAATCAATAGTCTGGGAATGGCACAGATATATCGGCCGAGAAAATCTCCAAGGTTAAAGACAAGGAAGTGTACAGCGTTGAAGAGAAGAGGTTGGGTGTTGGGGTTTGTAGGCATCACGGAAGTAGTTATGGGAGGAAATACAGCCTGTGATGCTTGAGCTTGTGCTTGAGCACGCCAGAACAGACTACTCACAAGTGTGACAATGAACACATAAGCTGCCGCTAGTTCAAATGTGGCATTCACTTTAGCAACCCACAATATACGAGCTTTCTCGCTGGAATAGTCGTTATGTCCTGGGGATATAAGTGAGTGGTGTTCTTCGGCGGTTCCTACGCTCGTAATGGATTTTTGTTCCAGTGGTGCTACTAGTCTTTTGTAGCTTGGCTTCTTAACCAGCACATTGTTATAGGCGACAGCACTAACGACAAGGAATATCGTCGATAGACCGAAGAAAGCGCGAGCGGAATTTTGTTCTGGCAAACCAGAAGCCGTATTAGCTTCGATGGTTTCTGGTGTTGCTTTCCAAAGGAAGAAGGTAGAACTTAGAACTTGTACGCCGCTGACCACTACCGCGACTGCTGCTTGACCAGACATAGTTGCCTGCATAGCTTGGGGGCCAAAAAGGGATGCGATGGCGACTACGGAGGTCTGAAGGTAGGACCCAAATGCCGCCTGGGAAACTCCGTTCAGGAGAACAAAAGTAGCGAAGAGGCCGGGAGAGGTGCGGAAAAACGTGCTGAGTGTTAGAAAGAGGTTAAGGATCAAGAGCCAAAATATGCAGCGGCGGATTTGATGCGAAGGGGAAGTCTATATTTTGTGTTTCAGATGACTTCCGACCTGGAGCTACTGGATGCTCTCACCATCTTTGAAGTGGCCGTAGCATGCGCCAAAAAGACAAAATTCGACATGGTAAAGGCCGTCGAAAGATAAAAGCTGAAGGTTGCATGGATCGACGATCCAGAGAGTCGAGAAAGGAAAAAGGGAGTGGCGGTAATCATGACTTGGGTTAAAGGATGAACAAGGACTAAGGACTATGAGAAAAAGAACTTCATACCATTCCACGGGAGGAGTACAGAGCATCCTAGGATGAAATATATCCACTTAATTTGCGCACTAACGACAATAGGCGGAGGGTCAACGTTGGCGACATTGAGCTCTACGGAATCCGCCTCAGCATCGGCCTCGAGTTCAATGTCGGAAGGGACTGTATGATCATCTGAGGTGTTCCCAAAGGCCTGGGGAATTGCATGATAAGGCGCCTTTGGTGACACCGACAGTGACATGGGAGGTGGAGGGTCAATCGGCTTCCCTTCGTTGTCCCTGCCATATATTTGCAGCAACTGTATCACGTGATTTCTGATCAGTCAATTCGGAAAACTTGGGCGCAACACTGCAGAGCACTGCGGTGAAATCTCTTAATATATCGGTGGCGGTTCTTGAAGAGGCTCATTCATTGATCAAAACTTGTATAGCTCATCATTAGTCACGATTGGTAAAAATGATACTCGTCCTCCTCAAGGTTTCCTCGAGGCCCTATGTTAAGAGCGTACGTCGTTGGGAATAACTTGATTTGGTTCTTCCTTGAGCACTAGGGCTGTGAGGCGTTGCCTCTGTTTTGCTTCTTTCCTCTCGCGACGCTTTAACTGCCTAACCAATGCTGCCTCACGCTCGACAGTCTTCCATCTCCGTTTTTGCAGAGCCGTCTTCTCTTCTTGCATTTGTTGGCGCCACTTGAATGCGGCTTCTGCCTTTGCTTCTCTAACGTTCCGTCCATTGAGATTAGAAAGCTCTGTCTTGAAGAACTCCTCAAAACGTTGCTTTTTCTGTGCCTGCCACGCCATCCACCGGGTGTGTTTCTTAGCACGAGAATGTGGGTTGGCAAGTTCTCTGAACAGGTGCACCTCCACAGGTGGAGATTCTTTTAAAGGATGAGTGGAGTGAGGATTATAGAATGCGCGGAGGAAATGGGCCTCGGACGGAGGCCGAGGGATCAGGCCTTTCATGGAGGGACTGAATGCGGGGGGCTTGTATGTGACCTTCAAAACCTCCTCTTTCAACGTGTCGTATTCGCGGGCTGGACATAGGAGAAGGAGCGATGAGCTAGCAGGATGCAAAAGGGAGATCGGCACTTACGTTGTGGAAGTGTTCTCGGTGCTGTTACAGGCCATGGAATGGGGATATTGTCCTCTTTGAGATGGGGGATAACTGGTACGGTTTTGGTTGCGAAGCGTTTCCAGTCATACCGACGGAAGAATCTGTCCCAGATTGGTGCAGTAGTACCTAGGCGTTGTGCAAATACCCTAGTGGTCAGGATGTAAGATATAATAACGTATTCAGATGCAGAAGGACGCGAACGGTACGACTTGAGGCTCCGGATTTCTTTTGTTCGGCGGAAGTTCATAGTTACCGAGGAAGAGCTGACATCGCGAGTAGTGATAGTTCTTGCTTGGTGGTAACTTACTGGCATCGTCATTTACGGTCTGGATGATAGCGGTCTAATGAGAGCGTGAATTGTTCACTAGCTTAAGATACCCACATTTGTAGCGCCCTTGACGAACACTCGATTACTAAATCGGTTGATACTTAACACCTCATGGAGTGTGTTCTTGGGGTCTCCTAGTAGGCGAATTTGGTCTCCTGGAACAATATTCCAATATTTAATTCGATCTTTGGGCCGGACGGACTTGATCATGGGATCCCGAGGACTCGACCGTCTCATGAATGACTTGGGGATTGGAAGAAGATGTCGGAAATGTTTTGTCCATGGCTTTGTCGTAGTTGCTTGCAGCAGCTGCATCCGAGTAAACGAGCCTACAGCTTTCCGCATCTTGACGAAGTCGGATCCAAGCCAAGATGTTGAGTACGAGTCGACAAAACAGTGTCGTACACGTGACCGTACCAAAACAATCCTGCCGCTAGCAATAGATAATGTCTGAAAACTGTAGCATTACGAAATAAATGAACTATGATACATGGACTGTAGCTTCCTTTGCATCATCCACTGGCTACGGGCATGGGCACTCTCGAACTATTCCAAGCTATTGATGAGGAACTAGGTTCCTCGGATTCAAGTGTCTGTATGGACTATTTAGCTCGTCTTGTAAACCCAACGAAAACTGACCCACTTCAAGAAGCATGCCCAAAACTTGATCCACCTCCGATGGCGGGATGCCTCCACACCCTGCACCTATGAGCCGCCGATACTCAGCCATTCTTCCACTCGTTCCAGCCTCCGCTTGGAACGATACCAGTTCCTCAAAGGTAGTTTTCCTTCGCTTGCGAAGCTGGACTAACTCGTCCCTTAGCGCTTCACATGCTTGACGTAGCTCGTCAGAACTGGCTGGTACATCCGCGTGCAGTGCAATCAAGTCTGATATATCTTCCACCTGAGAAGTAGCTTTCCTTTTGCCTTGCGACCTATCTGGACCGGATTTGACCTCATTGTCATTACCCTCTTCGACATGGTATGAGGCGGTGGCGTCCGTCATAGCTAGTTCACCGCTTGCAGCCTCCCGAATGGCAACCTCACGTAGCTCCTCATCCTTAACCCATTTTTCCCAGCCCAGCCGAAATCTCCGACCCATCTTCAAAAAGAGTTCATTTTCTAAGTTTTGTAAATCCTGCTTGGCTTGGGTTAAGCCTTCCGCCTGCATTTTGAGCGACGACACGGTACGTTGATTATCCAGAATCTCTCCTTGTATATTACCGAGCAGTGCATGGGCTTGAGTCGTGTCGCGCTCTTTGTCCTTAAGCTCCTGGTCAAAAGCAGCAGCGAGACTGTCCAGCATGCTCGCGAGATCGTTGACGCATCTTGTGCTCGCTTTTTGCGCAGCGACCGAATGGTGGAGTGGGGGACGGTCATTATTTGCGGGCGCAAAAGAATAGTTAGGGGTGGCATTAGAAGGAGGAAAGGCGACTTGTGAGTTTCTGAATGACATTGAAAATGCACGCGAAGTGGGAACCGGCGATGAGCGAAAGCGTTCGTCCTCTAAAATGTAATCCTCCGTACTTTTCCCGTCGTTGTTGATAATTTTGGGGTCTGCACCATGGTCGATGAGGATTTTGACTAAGCGCTTGCTCCTACACCTGGCAGCCATAGTCAATGCGGTCTCACCATCCTCATCTTGAAAGTTGATAACGTCCGCCAGTTCCTTTGGATAGTCTGCGAGGCGAGTGAGAACTGTTTCCATGTAATAACGTGCCGCGTGAGTTTTTCCCTTGGACATTGCAACATCGACGATATGATGAAAAAGCGTTCGGTTGTAGTTGTCAATATTCAAGGTCGACCGGTGAAGGAGCTCATAAAGCTCGGGGAACTTGCGTACATCATAGTTGTTTGCAAACATCACGCTGCGCATTAACGGAGTCTGGCCAGCTTTATTGACCTTGAAGATATCTGCGCCGGCTGTTAATAATAGCTTAACAATTCGTATGCGACCCATCGCACAGGCCCAGTGTAGAGCAGTGTGGCCGTCATCATCAACAGGTATATTTGGATCAAAACCTGGTGGGGGGTTTATCAGAAAGGGTGGGATCTGAAGCGCATCAGAAATGAAGTATTCCAGGATCTGGTCAGCATAAGTGCGTGCTTCACCGCCATTAATTCTTTCTCCTTCGGATACATCATCATGGGAATCGCCAACAGTGCGGCGGTATTTATTTCGGCGACTCTTTGAGAGCACAGGGTTCCGATCTTCCACAGAGTTAACTGCAGTGTACGAAAGATTCGGGCTATGTATAGGAGATGGGGTGCGAGAACTTGATGAGGCTTCAGAAGGTGATGGGGTCATAGAACCATCTTCAGATCCACGGGCTGATAATGTTTCGTGGTCTGTCTCGTCGTCCAGGGTTCCAGTAACTTGGCGTCGCGAAGAACGCGTATTTATGATGGATACATTAGAGGATGTGTCTGCGGTCGGAGGACGGCGTGGTGGCTTGGTCGTACTTGCAACAAGATGTTTTGGAGCTAACGGGGGACTCTTGGCTGCCGGTTGGAACTCTATGATGGGACGAAGGAGGGTATCGCAGTTGTACTGTTTTGCCAAATCTAATCCACGTTCAAGAGGGATCCATGTACCTTTGAGCATATGAATCGAGGGATGATGCGCTAGTCTCAAGAAATAACAGTACCTTGATATTTGCCATAGCCTCCTTGTACTTTCTCGTGTTCACCTTTTTGTACTTCACGCTCGAGGACACGGGTACGTTGAGGTTTATCGAACCCTGCAACTTTGAGGATCTGTGTTGCATTGAGCCACGAATCAGCGCGCCGGCGCATCACAGCTACGCCTTTGCACATCCTGGTCATGGTAAAGTCATTTCTACGCGTGGGATGAGCTGGTGAGGACATACATCTCATAAACAGGTATTCCACTATATGTAGCCTAAGTGAACATGAGTAAAGAAATTTGAAGGGTCAGCATGCGTTATGACCTTGAAAATCTGTGTTTCCGGCATGCTTCAGCTATCAGTTGTAGTTTGTGTCCTTTTCCTTGCGCGTAACCGCCCCCTGCTGTATATTAATCGAGCCCGAGATTCAACGAGATCTGTACTGGGTGGTCGCGACGAGAACGCGAGGAACAACATGAACAAACACAATCAATTGTATTTATGAGATTTCGTACAGTTTACAGTC
>CEMU01569725.1:54913-72355 GCA_900068965.1 Calocybe gambosa | reverse complement strand
GGGTGCATACTAACTTGTATTACTAGACATTGAGAAAGATAGCTGCCAAACGCTCAGAAATTTTGGCCCACCCGAATCTATTGACGTCGTTTCCTAAACATTACTACGGCCGAAGGGTCCGGAAAGGTCGAAAAACCAAATCGAAGATCTGCAGGACGCGTACCGCTGTTCCCGAAAGCTACATCATAATGCAATAGGACATGCACAAGTAAAGCCTTGAGCTCATTGACAGCAAAAAACCGACCGGGGCTACGCAAGATGTAAAGTCACGCTCAGCCTTCATAGCGCATTTTACCTACCACGCATGGCGACCATGACCAAAGACAAGATATTCATGACTTAGAGTAACCATTTGATGCTTATTTGCATCCTCTTCATTATCTCTCAAACGCGCGAACCTAAATCCGTCGAAATTGTAAGGCTCCGAGTAGATCTCCTGCATGTTGCTTCAAAAAACAGACGCCGGAATATTCAATCTTTACGTACTCGGTCATGGTGCATAGGGTGATTGGCCACGACAATGGTATTTCCCTTGGGGATCACCGTTCCATCGGAAAACGTGAAGTCTTTAAGGACTTTGCGCTGCATAATAACTACAAGGTTCTCGTTAATTGGGTAATAACGAGAATGTAAGATTGGTCCCACCAGCACCAATTCCTGCAAATCTCTGGGACTCTTTGATAAAGCTGTCTAGCTTACGCATTTTGTGTAAAGAGACTCTTGTCAACCCCTCGGCATTGATTATGCCCTCCACCTCTTCCCGAAGTGCAGTAATATATGACGGGTGGGAAGCAAGATCAAACAAAGCCTGGGTAAATGTCTTTGTAGATTCGTCGTTAAAAATTGTTGCTCTACCGAGAACAGAGAATACTCACAGTTGACGTCGTGTGGATAGCTGCGAAATTGATGGCTAAAATTCGGATTGTGAGATCCCTTGTAGTACGCTGTTTTCCTGACGCGATATCTAGCAACCAGGTAAGGTAATCGTCCTGTAAGGTATAATGGAGTCAGGATACTGATATCTCATAAACACGTACAGGTTTGTCAACCCAATCCTTTCCGTTTTGTTCTTCTTGATTGAGTCGCTCCTCTACCATAGGACCAAGGTGTTCCATGGCACGTTGGATAATTTGAGGCACGTCGGAAAAGAAACGCCCAGCGAACCTTAAGTATGTTATCGCAAGTGAAGTCAGAGTGGGGAATGTTATTATGACTTACGGCTTGAGAAAAGTTGGAAACCGGTTGATTATTCGGGCGGCTCTCACGACATTGACGGTTAGTCCAATATTGAGGGCCCTGTAGTCGAGATTGCGACCTGCAAGGGTTAGAATCAGCAATATAAATAGACAAGACGACATACACAATGGGAGACCAACAAATAGACGATTACTGGTACGACAAACTATCTGCATAACCGTAGGAAGTGCGGTTACATTGGTCCAGCCTAAAAAGTGATGTGATGAGATTGTGGATTTTAACTTTGTCATATACTAGTGTAACGACCTTCTGTCATGGGTATGTGATCTTCAAATGCGGCAACGATTTCTTCCTGAATATCTGAAAAGCGTTCAACCAATCTGCGTGTAAGAGTGGATCGTATCACTGGAACGTGATAAGGATCATAATGAATCTCTCTTCCAATAGTATAATCAATCTGAAGGGCCTATACTCGTTAAGTGGTAACATCTTGAGTAAGCTATTTGGCATCATACATCGGCAATTGCATCCCTGAAAGAGAGTTGGTCATCCGTGGCCTTACGTAGGTCTTCCACCATCCTAGAGCCGCTGACGACAATCGTCCATCGCGACAGTTCTGGGATTTTAAAGGCTGCGCCACGATACTATGCGCAAGGATCAGTTTTGTAGGCATCCACGATCGAACGATATGAACCTTGTTATATCCTTCCTGAACTGCATTGTAGCCATTGAAGAATAGACGATAGGCCTCTATGTATGATGTCAAAAATCCAGATGCTCCAATGGTGGGTATTTTTTTCAACTGCCAGGGTAGAAGGGATATCAAGAATATGACACAAGGCCAGATTGCAGCTTACCAATTTCCTCGACGTCCAAGCTCGACGAATGCTTGTCGAGGAACAGAGCGAAGCGAACAGCACAAGCACGAATACAAGCACCAGATGGTCATTCATGGTGGGAGTTTAGCAGAAACCATCTGCAATCATCGAATGGTTAAGTGGGAATTCGGGGAACTCATTGCCGGCGACAAATTTAGAATCCGGCTCGAGAAGCACAGATCCTTATGTATCGATGTGTCACGCAGAGGTAGTCCATCAAGGAGACCTGGCACTCAAGCTACCAGGCTGAGCAAATTACTCACATATGCTAGCCCCCAAGAAAAGGCGATGAAGCAAAGATTGATAGAGCATGGCTATAGAAGGACAGAGAGTTCGCAAATCAGGACAGTACTGAACGATTAGCTGTCTCAAATTTAGTAACGCCGTTTCCTAAACATGACTACCGCAGTTGGATCAGGAGTAGATCGAAAACCGTACCAGCGGTCCGCAGGACGACCGCTTTCATTTTCGAAAGCCACATCATAATGTAACAGTACGTGTGCGAGTAACGCTTTTAGCTCGTTGACCGCAAAGAAACGACCGGGGCTG
This sequence comes from Calocybe gambosa, assembly GCA_900068965.1. NCBI lineage: Eukaryota > Fungi > Basidiomycota > Agaricomycetes > Agaricales > Lyophyllaceae > Calocybe > Calocybe gambosa. The sequence continues at coordinate 69,731 of CEMU01569725.1, read as the reverse complement.
GATGAATGGTGACTTGGTCATAGGAATCTAAGCAAATTCGTAACTTACCATGCATGACGTCCATGACCAAAAACAACATAATCATACCCTAAGGATATCATCTGATGTTTGCTAAAACCATCCACCTCCGCGTCCCTCATATTGGCAAATCTGTATCCGTCAAAATTATAGGGATCACTGTAGTTGTCCTGCGCACAGCTTTCAGTAGGTGGCACTGAAAATTCCGAGAAAGCCAAACTTCGTCATGGTGCATGGAGAAATTTGCAACGCCAATTGTATAGCCTTTAGGGACAAGGGTCCCATCGGAGAACGTGAAGTCCTTCAAAACTTTGCGTTGCATTGTAACTACATGCGGACATGAGTAAAAAGCGACGAGACGGTAGTGTTACTCGTACTAGCACCGTTTCCTCCGAGCCTCTGGGATTCCTTGATGAAACTGTCCAATTTGCGCATTTTGTACAGAGACACCTTTGACAATCCCTCTGCTTCAATCACTGCCTCAATTTCTTCACGAAGGGTTGGTATGTAGGACGGACGCGCTGCGAGGTCGAATAGAACCTGAGCGAATGCCTGTCATATCCGTTAAACATGGTACGGATGAGCTCTGTTGAACACCCTTACCATCGATGTTGTATGTATAGCCGCAAAATTGATACCCAACACACGCAAAGTAAGATCAGGAATAGCTCGTTGTGGTCCTTCAGCGATATCGAGCAACCAGCTTAACATGTCATTCTGGGGTGTATGAATCGTTAACTGATTAGAGGGTTCAAATTGAAAAGAAAAAAGAATCACAGGCTTCCCAGGCCAGTCCTTCCCGTATTCTTCTTCTTGCTGGAGTCTTTCTTCGATGATTGGGGCCAGATGCTTCGTTGCTTGTGTAACTTTCGCTGAAACATTGGTGAAAAGGCGTCCTGCTATTCTATAGCAAGTCAAAATACGGATGATCGTTCTCACAGGTACCGACACACGGTTTGAAAAAGTTGGGAAACAGGTTGATGATCGCGGCCGCTTTCATTAGATCGATCGTAAAGTTTATATTCAAAGATCTAAAATCAGGGTTTCTGCCTGTAATCCCAAGGTCAGGGTGAAACACCTTCCAGAATTGGGAAGCCTACAAAGAGGTAGGCCAACAAAAAGACGATTGCTTGTTCGACACACGATTTCTCTGATAGCCGGAAGTGCAACTACCTTCGCCCAGTCTATTTGGGATATCACGCAATCAGTCGCATTCTGCTAAAAAATAAAAAGAATGAACCCAGACCTTCTGTGGTGGGAATGTGTTCCTCGAAAGCTGTGGAGATCTCATCTTGCACTGAAGGAAAACGTTCAACAAGGCTGCGCGTCAGAGCTGACCGGACCATGGCGATATGGTATTGATCGTGATGCATTTGTGGTCCCATAGTGTAGTCCATTTGTATTGCCTGAAAATACATCATTTCTTTCAGGTATAATGTTGGCAAAGTCCTGAACACCGGCCTCAGCAGCAGCATCCATAAATGAAACCTGATCATCAGGTGCCTTGCGAAGATCAGTTATCATGTTTTCGCCACTGACTACAACCGTCCAAGTAGAAATACCGGGGACCTTGAAAGCTGCACCACGATACTAGGAGCTAGATTCTATCACGCAAGCTCATGTGCAAGCATTTTATTTGTCTGCTAACCTTGACGTATCCCTCTTGGATCATGTCTCGGCCGTGACGAAATGATTTATATACTCCAGCGTATGAAGAGAGAATCCCCGAAGGGCCGACCGTCGGGATTCTACTCAGCTGGAAGAGTATTGGCTGAAATTGCAGGGGAAAGCCATGTCACCTACCGTTTGTCTAGCTTTCCAGGCCGTATAAAGGCGAGGAACAATTTGCATGATGGAAAAGATTGTCAAGAGACATGCAAGAAGGATATGGTACTCCATAGTAGGATGACGAGAGCGTGTGTAGAGGGAAACACGTCCTTAAAACATTCCTGTGTTGGATCATGGGAACCTAACTTACAAGATTTGGGATCCCATGACAGCCGTCCCATGATGATTACAAGAATTTCCGTCCTTTCGGCGGCCGAAAGGTAATGAGGATTAGATTGACCTTTGGAGATGGGTCAGTCAAATTTTTCAGTTGCGAGACCAGAATGCCATTTGAACGCGTCAAACCTTTGATTTTAATGAGAATGCTTATTTGATATAATTTAATATTTAGTAGTCATATAAATAGTGCCAAATGAGTATCACGTGGCTTGTTGCACCAAACCAAGTGTGCATGCGTCTTTCGTTCTCCAACTCGTATCCTCGCGTACAGCTCCAGGTCTGTATATCTCGCATGCTCAAATGCCCTCAAAATGCGAGCCTTTGTACCAATTTTCCGATAGGTAATTCTCATAAGGAACGTTGGACTACGCGTTGACCAGCTGATCTCACTTTACAGGCTTTATTTCACTACATTTCCCCACCCTGCCCCTTCTCCTCATTCGCTCAACTCATCCGCAGAGTCGATAAATCACCCAATAGCTCGCTCACATGTCAGAGGTGGTCCCTCCGCGTCGCCCGATGATTCAGCACCATACTACTATTTCACAATTGACGACCAACTCGTCTATCTCTCTTTCTTCCAAGACTGGGGCCCACTCAATATTGCTATGATATACAAGGCGTGCATTCTTTTCCATGAACTCCTTGAGGTGTGTTGTGTCTACACACCCCTTCAACCGCATGTCATGCACGTGGATTCACCTGATTGCGATTTTAACAGGACAAAGACCTTGCATCACATCGCCTCGTTCTTTATTCCTCTGATGATCCACACCGGAAAGCAAATTCTGCGTTGCTGGTGGCCCTCTATGTTGTACGTCTAATTCCAAACATCGCCTTCTATCTTGACACCAATAATAACGATACCAGATGATTGTTCAACGACGCGCCCCGTGGGAAGCATTCCACCCAATAGCAGAGGTGGAGTTCATGCCGTTCAGAGATGCTGGCCGTGGACCACCCAATTTCAGCCTCAACATTCAAGATTGTTTGTGGGGCATCTGGAAGGCCATGCAAAACAGCTTGTTAGATATGAATGAATTCAATGTGGAAGACTACGAATTCTACGAGAAGGTTGAAAACGGTGATTGGAACTGGCTAACCCCTCATTTCATTGCGTTTGCATCCCCCGTGGACTCAAATTGGCTGATGCGGGAGAGAGAGGCGAAGGAAGTTTCCACATTATCTGGCTCCCCTTCACCTGCAACGATTCCCGGCTATACGTCGTCTTCATTGGGATCACCCACACCGGGATCCCGCAGTCTTGCTCTCCAGCGCAAGCTACCACAACCATATCTCAACTGCTTAGACTATTTCGAGAAACAAGGTGTTAAACTTGTCATCCGTTTAAACACCGAACTCTATGATCGGACTACTTTTATAGATCGTGGCATCGATCATATGGAGCTCTACTTTGATGATGGGTCGAATCCCACGGATGAGATTGTGCGGAGCTTTATAGATGTGGCTGACCGGACCATTGAAGCCGGGGGGGTAGTTGCCGTTCATGTAAGTCCGTTGCATAAGCTAAGTGAACTTCGTTATCTTATCTTGCAAACTCAGTGTAAAGCTGGTCTCGGGCGGACTGGTACTCTGATCGGGGCGTATCTGATCTGGAAGTACGGTTTTACTGCGAACGAAGCGATTGCGTTCATGCGTATCGTTCGACCAGGTAGTGTCGTTGGACCACAACAACAATATATGTACCTGAAACAGTTGGAATGGGTCAAATGGAGCGTGGCTGATGAAATGAAAAAGCATCAAGCTGCTGCAACACAGGCCTCAAATTCCCTGATTACTCCCGCCACTCCACCGGCAGAAGTGGAGGAAGAGGTCGATATGCAGACAACACCACCTCTTCCTGTGACCTTGCCGCCCGTTACTCCAAGTCGGCATGTTGCTCACGCAGCTGCAAAGGCTAACGACATTCCTCCCCCAGGCCAGCCTCGCAAAGCGTCAAGTCCCAAACGCTTGGCGGAGGACTCCGATGACGAGGGAGATGATGTCTTGCCGGCGCTAGGTGCGGTTCCCGTACGCCCGAAGCTAAAACCTCCAGCACCACGAGGTATCACATCGTCGGACCAACGACCCACACGCGTGACACGGTCAACTGCTGGCGCTTCGCTTATCCGTAGAGCTGGTAACAATGTTACCACTACGGTACCGTCGACAAGAACAACTGGGCAAGGTCCAAACAAAACACCTAGGTTAGCCTCAACGAAAACCGCCTCAGCCGCGAAGGCTCTGGCAGCAGCATCAAACACCAAAGTCCCCAGGCCTGTTTCAACACGTCGTCCTAATCAGCCACCCCCACCTACTCCGTCTCGCCTTCCTACTTTGGCCTCGTCAAAGCGACCGCAGCCAACACACACAACATCCCTTAGCGAAGTGGCCAGTGGCCCTAATAACAAACCTGGAGAGCTGATATCGGATGCATGGATGAAAACGAATGCTTCGGCTGTTGTAGCACCTGGAACTCAATCAGGTCGTCCTGGTTTGAGGAGCGTTCGACGCAGACGGAGCAGCTTTAGCTCAGCAGACGTTGTCGCATGACCACTGCCGCATTTTTGCCTTTCCCCTGGATCACCTGCATTTTCCACGGTTCCCGTTAATGCTATCTTGTCCTTCGTGATTGCATATACAATATCTAATACCAATCGGTTATTTCAAGCACATCCACCAGCTCCCCCCCCCATCCATCCACACTTATCTGTTTGTTTATTATTGACAGCCATCTATGTGGTACGGTCGCAGCCCTTCATATTAGATGTCGGCGAGCATGGCGTTACATACAGTATTCCTGGTGGCGAACCGCCCCCTCTGAACTTACTCAGATGCACAGCTTTATGACGGAAGTACACGCAACTCGAGCATAACCAACGCGATTGCTTTACATTCAAACTCTATTATAAATAGGGTTCAGTATGCCTCATGGCGAGGGACCCAAAGGTTCAAAGGTTGGTTGGTGACTGTAGGTTTGCTGCTTTCTACTCTGCCCGTGATTTGAAGCGCCAGTGAGTTTAACTTAGCGCCAGATGAGTCGGCAGCCCAAAGCGAAAGAGCAAGCGTGTTCAGGCCGTTGTAATTCAGGATTCCTTGAGCTGGAATGATAGCGCTCAGAACGAGCCTCGATCAGCGCATAAGACGCTTACGGATCGGAAAAGTAGTCTGCGGCCCGATATTGTTGGCTAGAAAATGTTTAAATGAAAAGATACAGCATAGGATAGAATTTAGTACCGTATTTTCCAAAATGGTAACCATTCACATAAATCTTTTTACATTATAAGCTTTGGTTGGGAGCGAGATCCAAAGTCTAATAACTTGCCTGGCATCGGTAGTGTGGGTTGAGGGTTGAGTTCGTAACAACAAGCGATATCGGGTAATCGACGTCTTGAGGGATATCCAGATTGAATGTCGTCCTGAAACTGATTGATTCTTACGGGGGCAAGATAGTCGCGCAGTAGTTCACCTGTAGAAACTAACTCCAGCACTAAATGTTCCTGTCGTTGGCTTTCCAGTCGCCCAACTCAAATCATTAAAACCAGGAAGATGCCATCCTTGGGTACCCTGCATGATGGTATCTTTAAATCAAATATAATGAAACTCACCTTGACGTTCACCGAAAAGTCCTCCTTCGTTCAACGGGCCACGGATTCGGTCGGTATACTAAGATAAATTTGACTCGACGGCGTGCTGGGAAAAATAACAGCTGCACCTACCGTTTCACCACCAAGATTTCCTGTAACTTTCCAGACACTGACTGTGGGGATTTTGGACCCAACAAAAGAGTAATTCATGATCCCTCTCGGCGTCTTAAAGGAGTCGCTAGCCCCAAACCAGTCTCCTTCGTATCCCATGTGATCCTGCAATATCGTCAAAATATGCTTCGAGCCCCTGCGCAAGCGAGAAGGGAACTTGAAACTCCCTTCATAGCTTCCACGAGCAGCATCTCCAACCCATGAACCAATAAAAGTGGAGTCCAGCCATATAGAAAATCCAAATGCGGTCCCTCCCCAGACATCAGCAGTAAATGCTGTTTCCGAGCCAGTAGCCGTAAAGTGAGCGCGCCAGATGATGTTGCCAGTGTGGAAGCCATAGTCTCCGGCGTATAGGACAACGGGAGTTCTGGGTTGGGTAGGATTGACAGTAGTATTACGATCAGCAACTACCCATCTGGCATCCGAATAGTCAGGCCTAATTTCAGGCAAGCTATTTGCGGTTCTCTGGAGAATTAAGAAGATGAGAATATCCGAGATACCATATAGTGAAGGAGCATACCCATATCAAAGAAGAAAGTTGAGGAATCTTGACCGTGGGGAGAGTAGCTGGGCGTTTCGCCAATACCGTGCCGTACATTGTCTTAGTCAGTGAAAGAGGCCTTCCATTGAACGAGACAAATTTAGTGAGCATAGAAGGAGCAATGATTTCAAATACTGTGGTAGCGTTAAGGTCTCCTTGGATATTGAGTACGCCGCTATCAAACGAGGCTGTTCTGAGAAGGTAGCCCCCCTTGACAATGATAGGGTTTCCAGTGTTGAAGTGGGCGTAGGCACTAGAAACGGGAAGATGTAAAATCCAAAATTGGTAGGCACTCGCACGATCTGAAAGGAAACAGTTGATACACCCGGATGTGAAATAAGTATCGATGCTGACCAAGGATGTAAAGTAACGCGGGGCCAACTTGAACAACTGTTTGCCCCGAGGTTGTGAATTGCAAAGTAAGGCTGTTGTCTGCAAGAGTCTTCTGTCCAACGATGCTTGTTCCAGAAAGTATCCTTACTGATTGGGTGCTGTTGAATGTAAATGCAGTCTCATGAAGCTCGTCAATATTGCCATAGACGAGTATAATATCTTTGCCATCGATAGTTGCCCTGGTTGCTTGAGAGTACAGTCGTCTAGTACGAAAGTTAATGCTTACCAAGTAAAAATCTCTGCCGTCGAATATAGTATACGCGTAGAACCGGCGGTATAGTCAACAACATGGATTTTCGAGTCTTTTCCGTTCAGAGAGAGAGCCCCTCCAATTATGGGGATGTTGAGGGCACCAATACTGGTGGGAACGCTCAATGTGTATGTCTGGAGTGCATTGGCCGACACATCCGTCTGCCTGTAAAAGATTTTGACGTCTGTAACTTGGGAAACGTTCCTCTCGACGCACCTAACAACATAAAAAGCGGTCTCATTCCCAACAACGTCCAATATTTGTGTTGTTTTCAGGGCTTGGTTTCCAGTGAATGATCCTTGTGTATTGTAAATATTTTGAGGTCGACTCGTAAGGTAAGCTGGAGAAACGGCTAAAAAGTTTGCTTGTAACTTGAGCTCATAATATTTCTCTCTGAGTGTCCTATCCTCTGCTATCGCAGAACCCTAACATAGCGTAAGGATTAGCTAAAAGTATGGATTATCACCCACGTAGTCATAAGAAGTGTATACACCTATCTTCCTGTGAGCGATAGTAAGTCAAAAGCAGTGAATGTGCAAACTTGGGTAAGCTATGCCTCCTAGACGTTCGGACACATCAGTCTGCAATTCTAGTTCGAATGAAAGCCTATAACCAACCCCAGTTAGTACCCCCGAAAGTCATATATATGTTCAGAAGTGTTGTCGACATGGCGAATTGGTTTTTATAAAAAACTGCAACCTGATTAGATACTCGAAGGCGTCAACCGTTTAAGTCACCTCGTTCAAATTCAGGCCCCGTGAGTATAGAGCAGTTCACATATCCCGCACCTCCCCTATGAAATAAACGTAATTTAGAAATCCTTCGATATAGTAATAATAATAAACTTACCAGCCGTCAAAACCGCCACCTTGAAACTCATAGACAGCGTTCAAATCGCCAGGATTTACCTCCAAATGCGAACCCCACAACCACCTAGCCCAGGTCAAAATCGTGGAATCTGCATATAACGAAAGCTCACTCTGGTACTGCATCAGATTTCCATGTATACGGATTTGCACAATCAAACCCGTTAGGATACGAATCGTAACCTGAATTACATTGGTTAATACCATTCGCGGATACGCAGAAATCAAGGACCATATATGTCAACAGCAGTCAAGTGTCCTCCTGGCCAGGCATCATTAGTGGTGATCGGCACTGTAATACCGGCATCTCGCTAACAAATTATGAGCCTCCTGCCCAAATAAAAGACTATGTGTCGTACGAATGATTTAAGTAAGCTCTTCCCGTACTCGAAATCTTCGGTATATGGCGGCTGAAAACCACTGTACTCGTTTTCTGCCTATGGATTGAACTGTAATTATCTCATTCCACAGCCAAAAAGAAAAAACCGGCTAACTTGAACAAGGATGACAGGACCGCCTTTAGTGATTTGGTTTGCTGCGATCTTGGCGCCAACTGCTTTAATGTAGCCTTCGTACGCTTCAAGGTAAGTCGTATTAGAAGTTCTCCAAAGCCCGGGGGTATATGTTCCCCATCCAGGGAAGCCGCCCCCAGAAGTCTCGGCATTGATATAGGGACTAGATGGGATGTTACACGTTGTAGACAAGCACAAAAAACGGAGGTTGGTACCCTGGGCGTGCTATGAGGTAGAGTCCTGCCTCCATAGCTGCGTCAAAAAACGGTTGGAGATCGCGAAAGCCTTCAAAAGATATTTCTCCGCGTTTAAACTCGTGTAGGCCCCAAAAAACGTAGAAAGAGACTGCGTTAAATCCCATCGCCCTGAAAGCTGGTGAGTTCAATTCGCCTGGCAGGTGAATGACGGACTTGATTTTCTGAAAAACATCGAGGTGTAAACTCTGAACTGGATTCCTGCCAGTATCGTATGCTGATTGACCGTGCGGGGTAAACCGGATATAGATAAACGTACCGATATGGATGTACTTCACCACTGAAAACCATAAGACGCTTTCCGTTGATCATAAGCGAATACTCGTCCCAAGTCACCTGGGTTAATGAGACCGTGTTCGTAAGATATAAGGGGGCCGGCACTTACGATATTCTGTAGACCATTGTCCTTTATCGTTCGCGGTGAAATAGATTGCAACCCATACCCAAGTACAGCGTGGGATACAGCGGAGAGAAAAGCGAGAGCTTTGAAGACGAGGAGCTTCATGATTCCTTTTCTTCTTGGGCTCGCAGCAAGCTTTTTATCGACCGTACTCCTTCCATTAGCTGCCTCGGGAAAATATCGTTGAAACCCGAAGACAAGGGCATATGGCGGATGTAAAGTCTGGAGGTTGAGCAAGACGTACGGCCCTGTCGCGTTGTGAGATGATCATGTGACGTGGTCATGTGCGCATCCAGCGGCCCGTTCTGAATCTTCCGTATGTGGTCTATTACATAACTTTGCAAAGCAACAATGTACTACGAGCAAGATGTCAAACTAATACTCGATACTTACGCAAAACTCTCTTTCAATCCTCCAGTATCCCAATATACCGTTGCAGCCTCATTTTACCTGAGATCCCCTTCTTTAAATGATCCGAAAATCATCAGCATCGCGACGGGTACCAAGTGCCTCCCCAATTCCCGCTATCCGTCTTATGGCGAAGCCTTGCACGACTCTCATGCTGAAGTTCTGGCACGCCGCGGTGCTGTTCGCTGGTTCTTAGAAGAAATCATGCGCTCTGAGTCTCAGAACACTTACAAGTCGGTCTGGATTCGACGGACCGATACGGATATTTCAAAATATTGTCTGAAAGACGGAGTGCAAGTCTTTCTCTATATATCTACTGTTCCTTGTAAGACTTTCTGGAGGCCTCTGTTGCTATTGTTTAAGTTTTATCTGGCTGCTTTTCAAGGTGGCGATGCTTCAATGCGGTTTCTTGCCTTCTCGCAGGACGAAGCAATTGCCGCTCTAAAAAATTCTACTTCATTCGCTCCACTTGGTGAAAACGAAGCTTCGAGAGGACGAGACAACTACACACGGCTTGGAGTGCTTAGAACAAAACCGGGACGAGCAGACTCTCCTCGGACCATGTGCATGTCCTGTAGTGACAAGATTGCTTCATGGAATATTCTGGGTTTCCAGGGAGCACTTGCATCTCGTTTCCTCTCCCCGACGTATCTTTCTTCGATTATTATCGGCGAAGTCGCTACAGAATTGGAAGAAATGGTCAGAGAAGACTGTGAACGTGCTCTATGGAAACGAGTTGTATACGTAATAGGTGGGCAATCTAGGCGTCTTGCCTGGAACGATACAACAACCTCTCCAAATCTCCAGATCTGCCAGCAAATTACAAATTACATACTCCCGGCATTAGTTTCACGACATTACCCTTTGTCCACTCGCGCTCAGCCATCGAAGCTACTACAGTACCAACCGGCTCTTGCAATGAAGGTTGGTATTTTATTGCATCAAACATGCACTTGGAACAACATCACTCTGTTGCAAAGCATTATGCTGGATTGCGGACTCAAAGCCTTACGAAGTTTTCATTAATGGTTTGAAACGTGGTGTCCCTCCAAAGCACCGATTCCGGGTGAAATCTAGGTGCGCACACCAGCCAATCCTGGGTATCCTGCGACTTCAGCTTACTTGTTTAGGCCACGTATATCTAGAATAGCCCTGCTCGATTTATACTATCAAACCCTGACGACGCTTGGCTTGGCGCCTCCAGAGTAAGTTGTCCTAAAGCGTATTCGTATTCGGTAATATATATATGTATAAACCCTAGAGAGCCGACGACGTACTTCGAGGTAAAACGATCTATGACAGCTTACCGGACTGCAAGGGAACAACTCATGAGTCAACGGGGCATTTTCTTTGCCTGGATTCGTAGCGGTGAGCGCTGGCAGAACTTTAACCTACACAGTGGCAACCCTCAAAGTATTCGGGAATGACTACCGTGTGTTCGTGTATTCATAGAAAATAGAAAATTAATACAGCATTATGTTGAAGCAACCGCGTAAAAGTAGGGTAGACGTCAAATAAACCACAAGTCGTGAATCTAAACGTAAGCAAAAGTCATTTATATATCCTTTTTTAGGCTCAGGCTCGAACTTGAGTCCACTAGATTTGTAGAGTCAGTGCTCAGGCCTAGGGCTCCGTGTGGGATCACGGGTGATGTCTCCAGAGAAGAAGACTCGGAATCGCTTTGGTTGTGGCTGAGCGCTGGCGTCGAGGCACCAGAGCGTGCCGTGCTCTCGGCGAGTTCTTTACGCAATGCTTCGAGTTCGCGCTCAAACCTGTGACTGGGTTTAAAAGAATGAAGACAAATATTAGCTGCGTTGTGCGTACTTGCGACCGAAAACTTCGATATAAAATCCTCCTCCATTCCAGACACTCACAGCAAACATGGAGATTAGGAATGTTCCACTCCAGAAGGAGCTATCATACAGGATGAAGACCGCCGGCAGCTCCGTAAGTACGGCGTAAACTAAAGAGAAGGGTCATCAATAGAATCATCCAATGCGAAACAGTGAAAACCTTACGAAGTTGGCCAGCCATAAAAGAAGCTTCGCGATAGCGGTGAGGTACAGATGACAAAGCTTTTCCGATAGCACCACGTTTCTCGTTAAGGAAGAACGAAAATGATGTTGTGCGCTGTCCAGACTCAATTTTCTTGCGACGATCAATGAGGATGAACTAGCGTATCTTGTGAGAGGAGAGATAATAACACCTTGTGCTGCCCACCTTCCAGTATAAAGTTTGCCAGATGACATCTAGGGACATCTCATCAGGGTAGCTTTGGAATTCAGATATGAAAAGACTGACAGATGCCCCCAGACAGCAGAAGAGCTCGTGTAGGTTGTAGGTGGGGTAGCTCGACAAGCGCAGGAAATCGGGATGCCGCACCTGGATAAAAGTGTCTGAGGGTAAGGTTGCTAAATTCAGACAAATTCGCAGGTTTAGAGCCACAGATGGCCATACCTGATGACTGTGAACGTGAAGGGTGCATATATATGTATGAACAACGATGTAACCTTGTCGCGATCGTGGAACACTAGACTGTTTCTCCATGTAATTACCGCACTAGCCAGAGACCCATGTGATAGACAATAGCACGCAACGAAGAGCGCAGGGCTTGAAGGGAGGAACCAGATGAAGACAAAATTGAGAATCGTAACATAGTAACAAAGGTCGAATAGGAAATAGTGCCATGCTCGCTTTTTATACTGATAAAAGCGCAAAGGGAGCAGATAGCAGCCTTGGACTGTGTACGCGATGTGTATCCATCTGCACGCAGTAAGTATAAGGGCCATCCACGTGTAGACATGACGTACTGAGGTGCCATGCCAAACATGAGAGCGGAGAACAGCAATGTCATGACACCAACAAAGAAAGAAACTTGTTCACGCGTACGGACCACCTTTGCACTTTGCCAGGAAGCAGCCAACCTTGTCATGCGTCCTGATACCTTCCGACCGCGACAAATGCGTGAATAGCAAACCACTTTGTAGATAAACGAGGCATACTTTGAGTTTAAAACTTTTGAACTCTCTGTCAAAGTTTTCGGCCAATAGATCTCCAGATAAATCTTTGAGCTTGAAAGTCTCCTCCGCCTTCATCTTTAGTCTGTCGCTGTGTTTCTGGAGCTTTCGTTGCAGCAGGTCCACATGTGAGTCAAAATACGTTTCAATTGTATCTAGGATATATTATGAGCCTGGGTTATGAAGTTCGATACGCCACATGCCGAAAAGTGTAAAAGCACTTGTCCACTCTGAAGCTTCTTCGCGTATAAACCGTTCGAAAGCTTGCTGGGGGGAGAAATAGCCCTTGTTAAGTGGAGGTGACGGCGGCCTTGATCCTGATACCATGTTTGTGCGGTTGTGGCTGGAGGTGTGGTCCTGAGGTGGCCAGTGTCGTCGTTGCTGGAATGAAGCTTACATAAGCTGATCAAGCGAAAACACATGCCCCACGAGTCTCTGCTCTCAACGCAATTATGCTTGGAAAGCTCAGTACGTCCCTTTGTCTAAGCCAGCTCATAATTCATATGAACCAATCTACTTTTTAGTCCATCTTGGTTTCGACGCGCTTCTCCTCAGCGCCTTTCTAGCCGGAATTAGACGCACAACTAACCTGACGTATGGCCTTTATGTCTCCCACTGTAGCCATCAACGCTAAATAGAAACCCAAGACCCGCCCTTGAACAAGTTCCAAACAAAGATGTACGGCGTAAGTCCTTCACCACTGATGGCTGTTTTCCTTGTTTAACCCAAACTTAAAAGAGTTATTACGGTCTTATCTGGAATGCGGTATTGCCTCTGAAAAAGCTGCAGCTCCATCATTCTAATCATTTGACTTTAGGTGAATACATATTTGACTTTGCGATTGTCATCTTTGGGGTATGTGGAGATATTTTATGAGCTACCATGGCCACCGACAGACGTACAGCGCTCTTCTTCATTCGAACGTCGGCGATGAAAGCATCGTCGTATGTTACGATCAAACATTCACACATACGTGTTTTTGATTCATGCGAGCTTATCCGGTAGCCCAAATGTATAAGGTGGAAAGCCCTCTTTGCTTCTATCAGAAGGTGACAGGAATGCCTTCAATATTAACGTTATCCGAGGAAGTTGTACACAAAGAAATGTAATACGATCGACCCCATTGCAAAGTCGGCGAACGCTCTGTAGCAGAAGCACGTATTCATAGCCGCAACGATGTCAGGATTGTGGAGCACGACATACCTTTCTGGGGAAACTTCCTTGAATTCAGTTTTGTTATCAGGGTTAACTTGAGACCGTAATGAGGCGGTTAGAACGAATTGACCCACGTTGCTGGAAAAACTGATACAATTTGTGAATTAAAAACAAAATAAAAAAAGGGCCGCAGACGACTCACCCAGCCAGAAATGCGTTGAAAGGATAGTCCGTGACGAGAACACAATACAGAAACTGTGCAATGCCAGAAAGCATCAAAAATACGAGAAATGCATCGATGAATTTGAGGCGGTCAAGCGTCTGTTCACTGTAAGCTTTCCAGAGTGTCTGAACGATATTAGAGGCCGCCGGTGTAGTTGATTTTGACACCATTTTGGTGTACTGTACTGAGCAAGAAAGCGCAACGTGTCAAGAAGCTATTGCCACACACCTATAAACAAGCGGTTGCAAAATAAATAACACAGACTTTCTCGTTCTCGAAGAATATGAGCACCATTGGGCTCCAGCGGTCATTCTCAAACCTGCCCAAAGCTCGTCGAGCTACTCGTCGCGTAACACCATGCAGGAGTACGCGTAACATTCACAAACTAAAAGCTTTACCATACGAAATCAAGGATGGGCTGGGAGATTTCTTACCCCCGAAGGCCTTAGAGGCCGTTCATGTCGATTATCAAGGTGGCCTTCTACAGCGGCTCAACGAGCAAATCAAAAGTACGCCACAGCGTATTCGCAGCTTTCGACTGATCGACTTATCAGACATTTACAGACAATAAAGAAAGGGACGTAGACCTAGCACAAACAGTGCTGAACACAGCCGCTGAGAAGAGCAAGACATTGGCGTTCAATTATTCTAGCCTTGCTCTCAATAACAGCTTTTTTTTGAACCACCTCGTAAGTTGACCACACCCTATACACTCCTGCCTTCCCACAACGATATATACATAGAAACCACCCCCACCTCTGGAATCAGACTCAAACGCCGAAGGCCATCAGTCCGAAATGTCTATCAAACTACTTACTGCGCTCCGTCATCAATATGGAAGTATTGAGCAGTTTAAGTCTACCTTCTCCGCTGCCGCTACCGGTATATTTACTAATGGCTGGGTATGGTTTGTAACGAGTAGAGCGGGCGAGCTCTCCATCGTCCCTACATTCGGACCTGGGACCCTTCTAATCCGTTCGCGCAAGTACATGGCCGACGACAGAACTGAAAGTCTT
>CEMU01569725.1:37677-54855 GCA_900068965.1 Calocybe gambosa | reverse complement strand
CTTCACCTGCAAAACCTCTTCACCCAGGCGTAAATCCTTCCTCCCCTGCGTCCGGTGTCGCGAGCAAACAAGATTCTCAGTTCTCAAATGACAACCATCGCCCCCGTTTCATACATAACACGAACGCACTCAAGTCTTACGACCTCGAATTGCAACACAAGATCCATATCTTCACTCCTGGCGATCCGGCTTCTGCCACCCCTGCCGCCCCTGCCACCCCATCGACATCTCGTCTGCTCAACACTGGGGAAACATTGTATCCCCTCTTTTGTATCTCAGTCTACGAGCACAACTGGATTTTCGCAGGCTTTGGGATATGGGGAAAAGAAGCATGGCTAAAAGAATTTTGGACTGTGCTCGACTGGGCCAAAGTTAGCAAAGTATATGATGCGCTGACCAAAAGACCAGGCGCGGAGGGAATCAATGGATAGTTTATACTAGTATCTGCTGTTCCTGCTGTTGGGGGGGGGGATTTAAAATTCGGAATCAAGCAGCGTCATGCCATAGAACTTATATTTTCAGCACTAAAATTTACAACACAGTTTTATTAGTTTCTGTTTATTGCGCACCCTGTTTCAGCGCTTGCAAAGCGCACAAGGCAGCTTCATAAAGCAAAATTAATGGACGCAACTTAGCTCCAAAAGTCACTCACCGCCTACGCCGCTACCATCCTTAGCTAGACCTATGTCAACTCTACTTTCAACTTCCTCACCTATTAAGGCTCGTAAAGACTCTCGCAGAGTTCTCTCATAGTTCGGATAGTGCTCAATCAAGCTAAGGGTTCAAGAGATGTCAAACTGTAACTTCGACGACCGTGTGATATGACCAACCTGCCGTCTACACCAACACCAATTTTTTCCGCATCATCACGGCCTGCAAACCTGCCGTCTTGATCAGGAAGAGATGCACGGCCTGTTTGAATCAGAATAGTAGCGACTGCCAAGCCACTCAATAATGCAGCCCTCCTGGCGACCAGAGAACACGCCCACCGAACAATCTGTATTCGTGTAGCGTGAAACCAACCAGTGTTCAGGACAACTCACTGCAGCATCCTTAATGGTAACATCAGAATTCCGAAATCCCAATTGCTTGACTACCACCGCCCGAATGCGCTCTAACTTGTCGGCTGTATCCGGCGGAAGATTGGCCGCGTCAAAATTACCCAGGCCAGAAACAGTCTCATCCACGGTTCTAGCTGGAGATTCCCATGCAATCTCAATATCACTCATGATACTGGTATCAAGCCCGTAATGCTTATTGAGGAGAGGCGTAGACTGACCACCAAACAAGAGCGGCCTGGGTGAAGCATCAATCAGAGAGACAAGGATATTGCGGGTAATTTCTCCGAGATACATCCCAGATATAAATTTTTCGAATGCCTGGAAGGATGGATTGATACTAAGACGATCCAATGTATTGTCAAATGGCGTGAAGGGGAGATGTGACCGCTTTGACGTTACCCTCAGCTAAATTCAGTACGGCAACGCTCAAAGTGCTTACTGAGTTGTTGAATGCACCCCATTCCGTATTAACAATCATATACCCGCCCTTGGACGCGGCTGGAGAATTGACTAGCTTGGTGATTTTCGCTTTCACGAGATGAGGCTTTGTTTCAGATGCAAAGCGCAGTACCACACTCACAAACGTCTTCAACGTACGCGCCGTTTGTACCCGTTCCAAATATTGCTCCCAAGATACACCCACCTGCGGTGTATGCACGAGAGAGAAGGGCACCAACGGTCTGTGTAAGTCAGATGTGCGATCGATGAACTAAATGGAGGACAACGTGCATCATTAACGAGAGCAATGCACTTTACATGCATATGCTTCCTGTCAAAGGCGTCTTGTAGGAGCTGTACAACATCATGCCCGATTGCATTTTTAGCTGAAAATCCCTTGGTCCAAGTAAGGATCTTTCCTGATCCTAAGGCAGTCTGCTCTACGGGAAAAGAGAAGGTTAAGCCCAGATGAACAACATCATGGCGTTCATTTACGCCTCCCGATGCTGCGTGAGTAGTGAGGAATGCGTCCACAGAGTCAGCCAGATAATCTATTGAAAGCCACGGGCTCGAATCAGATAAAAATCAAACAGCATCAGGAGAATCGCAGACCAAACAATGCCGTCGCCTCTCCAGTCTTCAGAGTATCTGAGACTCTATATTTTTGTTGTCGCAAAGAGAAGGTTTTATCGCCGTGAAGAACAACCTCACAGACACGTCTAGAATCGTATGCGTGTGTTTATGCTGACACATTCGGACAAGATATCACTCACAAATTGGTTCCACCTAGATCGAGAGCTAGGAAGGTCCTGAAAGTCACGAAAAATGAGCTTGCCGGAAATAGCACGGGATACGGTTGAGCCACACCCACCCAGTTTCTGTGCCATCCGGAACACCTGTGACAAATGAGGGTCTATGGAACAATTAACGCCAGTTTAATACTTAGTACTCTGCGCACATCATTGCCATGGGTTGACTGTAAGCCCCAAGTCCCAGGCCGATCTCATGAAGGAAAGCTTTGGTCAGCTGCACAAGATCGTCTGGTGTTAGTTGGAAGCTGCTCTCTATATCGTCGAATATACGTTGGGAATTCTGGTTAGACAAAGCGTGAATCTGCGGCATTGCGGGTCTGCGAGGTGGTGGTGGTAGTCGGGAGGAACTCTTGGGACTTGGGTTTCACCCCGGTCAAGGCCTGCCATCATAATCGTTGGTCACTGCCATTTTGGGACGGGGTCATAACTTGTGGCTGCAACGCCCAGTCTCGTGCTCTCATTGCCTCTCAATCCCCCTTGGATTCGATATCGATGTTATCATGGCCATCAGTTACTAGTTCGCTTTTTCAAATTACGTCTTTTACAACAGCCTTCAATATTGCTACCTAAGCCTAAAGCATCTTTGCCGATACTTCGTCGTTTACGTTTGAAAGAAGCTTAAAGTTCCCTCGAGTAGCAAGTCGGTCCTAATTCTATGCATTCTGCTTCGTAAAGAAACCTCCAATGCTCTGTTATACCACGGAAACGATTACCCTCGCCGTATGACCCGATCCTGGACGGCAGCCTTTCTGCATCACCTTCGTCGAGTTCTCTGCTTTTTAAAAGACCCCTGCTCTCATACGGATGCAATACCCCCCTTTTTTTCACACCATGCTTACTCCGTTCTCTCTTCTGGATAGTATGGCAGACGAGCGGCCCCTTACCGTCGACAACACGTATGCTCGAAGCTACGGTCACAGTACCCACAATTTCCTGATCGTTATATAGAATGGGCGCATCTCTCATCGGAGTCATATGCGCTGCTATGTAAGCCCCATTTCAGGACTGTGCCTGTAGATTGGTATTCCAGCTGAGTGTCGTCCCAGTCTGTATGGAGGTACCCCATATCCCTATTTCAGTATACTGGTCTGATCTACCGCGCACTTATAGTGTCGTGTATACAGACCTGGTATTACTTTGACAAATATACTAAGGTAAGAGGTTATTCTTTACACCGTTCCGGTTTACATTGGCGTTGCTACAGGATGTCTGGTATATCAAGACGCTAGTGAGCCCTGTCATGCTGATATTAATTGCCCGCTCATCGTTTTTCGCCGTATTTGACAGGTTGGTAACATCTGGCTATTCGATACCATCCATCAAGGCCTGATATCACATACTGGTAATTTCTAATTTACGGATCCATGATGTTTTACAACGGCGGAACCTAGTGTACACTTATGTGGTCACCAATTACAACAACCCAGACAAGTTAAATAACATGGTCTGGTGAGTTGCATTACTAGTTAATTTCTGAATAGCGTGTGTACTCTTAGTTCTCTAGGAGCATCTTGGTATGGTATCATTTCCACTCGTAGAAGATCTTATCGATATAACACCTCCAAGCTTGAAGTTTTGTTTAATGTGAATATTCATGACTGAAGGAAATAGCATCGCTTACTACAAATAGGCGCTCATCGGTCTGCTGGTCCAAGGGTCTGTCTGTAATCTCTTTGATGGCCTACTAAATGCTAACTAGTTGCCTCCCCTAGCTTTCTTACATTGCGAGTTTGGCGACGTGAGATACCATCGTTTATCATCTCTACAATTGAGCTGACAACCAAGTAGTCAGCGGTCATAACGTTCCCCTCATCATTCTCACAGTGAGATGAACAATGCCTTTTGTACACAAAAGTCTGAAGCAGAGCTCAGGTTGGTCTGGTGTCCGCAGAATTTGGTATGTACCTCCTACATTCATGTCTCTTGATTTTGAACTCCCTAGGGTGTTCTCTTGGTGAGCTCTAATCACTTTCAACTTTCGAACAACTCGTACCATTCTTATAGCGTTTACCATACAATCGTCAGTTCATTTACTAAGTATATTCGTACAAATGACTGAAACTCCCTCGCAGCATGAAGCTAGTCACATGGGTGCAGCTCACACAGCTTAAGGTGGCTAATTCGAGAAGCAAGCGAATACGTCTGGTTAATGTATTTAGGGTCTTTCAATGGCCGTAAACATATTGGCTGCTGCCACGGATGTAATTATCGCCGGTGCATTGTGTTTCTTCCTCCATCAGTCACGCACGGGTTTCAGGAGGTACTCATGATTCCCTCATACATCCTACGATATGACCTGACCCGACTAGATCCGACACAATGATTAGCAAACTGGTTGGCATCGTTATATCGTTCACCCGATATATGACATCCTATGATTCCAGATTATGTTTTCCGTCAGCACAGGGGTTTTGACCAGTATCTGCGCTATTGCATCTCTAGTTTCCGTACGTGAAGAAAATTCGATCCGAGCATAAATGTAAAATATCTTTCCAGATCATCGCTTGGGGGAACAACCTTATCTATGTTGCATTCTATTTTAGTCTCGGACGGTGTGAGCAAAACAAATCACCTGGCGGTCGATATCGCTAAATATACCCTAGTGTATTCCAATTCTGCTCTTGCAACGTTGAATGCTCGTCAGGCGATTCGCGAGCTTGGAGAAGATTGCGACGATATGACGTTCTCGATCAAGATGCGACCAGCGAGCTCCAAATCTAGCGGTCAACGACTCGATCCGAATGTACGCCATTCTTTTTGACACAAAAGCATATGCGCTACGATGACACTTTTTCTCGACCTCAGAGGGCTACAAATATCTCAATCAAGATCGATACGAGCCAGCGCCGTGATCGCGATCTGACATGTTCAGATGATGAACCACAACCAGAGGTAAGTACTGATGTGGCCTACCATAAAACACTCGAGTCTTACTATTTATGGTCAGTTCGTGGCCACTGAAAATCCCTACGAGGTGAAGGGTGTATAGTTGTATATGTAGCTGGATTCCCATTTATTTCAACGACTGTATCTATCTATAAATTTCTGGGGTCTCTTATCGTGTGTAAATTAGTCTTGCTGCAAGTTCGTCGTTGATCAATGATTTGGCAGACTTTTTTTTTGCTTCCTAATACTCACGAGAACTACCAGCGTCGCTTTGAGCCTCATGTTGGTTACTGGGCATGCAGCTGACTACCAAGCAACCACTCGATCTTCACCTTCTTTTAAAACTCAAAAACTTTGGAATTTTGGTCCACGTTCCCCTCATCTGCCTCGTGGACACAATTCTTCGCAAATCTGTTTACCAGTTTCGAATTTCGGGCACTCACTATTTAACGCTAGAATGGCTTATCCAGGGGAACAGTTTTCCTATCATGAGTCGATTCTCGTCCGATCCTTTCCACGGCAAACGCAGCCACGGAGTACTGTAATGGGGTCTTACAACATCCTTGTGATGGCCCTGTGCTTCACAATGAATTGGGACTTCATCAGGCGATTTCCGCGGACGTCACCTTGGCAAAAGAAGATGCTCAAGATGTGCTTTCCTCCAACTTCTTATCCGTACCGGACCCGGAAATCTGTTTGGGCGTATCTTGCAACTCCCGGGAAGCCTATATAAAATCCGCATTAACTGGGCTTTGGCATACAATTCCCTCTTCAAACTTCCTATTCATTGAATGTCGCTAGGATTTAGTTTTATCAACGCTGTGGATATTTTCTGTGCGCTGTTATGCGTATTTCTGCTGGACAGCCTCTTTCGGGTATGGGCCAAAAACCCTCCGCTGCCTCCTGGCCCAAAGCGACTTCCACTGCTCGGGAACCTACTGGACATGCCATCCGAGTATGAATGGACTACATTCGCGAAGTGGGGTGAACAGTGGGGTAAGTGTCCCTCCCATTCAGTTATCACCCATGATTTGTTCGGTGACGCCAACTTTCCAGGTGAAATAATGTCCGTTACAGTTCTTGGGCAGCACTTCGTCATTCTCAACTCAGCAAAGGCCGCTTACGAGATGCTCGATAAGAAGAGTAATATATACTCTGATAGACCTGTCTTGCAGATGGGGGGAAACCTTGTCGGCTGGAAAAACACCCTCGCCCTTCTCCCATACGGGAATCGTTTTCGCCGTTTTCGCCGTCTCTTTCACGGCGTCATTGGAAGCCGCGTCCACGTGAAGAAGTTTTCGCATATCCAGGAGAACGAGACACACAAGTTCCTCCGACGCATGCTAGCGAAACCAGAAGATTTTACTTCCCACGTTCGACAGTGAGCATGACCAAAGTTGTTCTTCCGCGGGTTTTATTTGACCCCTTGCATAGCACCGCAGGGGCTATCATTCTCCGCATCTCACACGGTTACGAAGTTAAAGAAAGGAATGATCCTTTCGTAGAGCTCGCAGATAGAGCGACGGAACAATTCTCGCTTTCTACGACACCAGGCGGTTACCTTGTCGACGTGATACCCCTCTGTATTCACATCCTATGCATTCGTCCTACCAGAATACTGACGATGCACTGTAGTACGTTACATTCCATCCTGGTTTCCCGGTGCCGGGTTTCAAAGGACGGCTAAACTCTGGGCTGCTACTCTTCTCGAGATGGTAGAGCAGCCCCACGACTATGTAAAGAGACAAATGGTAAGGTAACCTATATTGCTGTATGATCCGAGTGACAAACTAATTGTGTTGGGCCAGGCGGCGGGTACCGCTCCAATCTCCTTCTCTTGTAGTCTAATGGATAGTAAGTCAACTTTGAGTGCTGAAGACGAATTCGACGTCAAGTGGAGTTCTGCAAGCCTGTATTCAGGTGTGTCACTATCAGAGACTAGAGACTAAAAAAATGGTTACCTAAATCCGGTGTACAGGTGGCGCAGATACTGTAAGACTTTCATTTATAATGACCTACCAATGATACATCTGGTTCAACGCTCGATGTAGACCGTCTCGGCTATCAACTCCTTCTTTCTCGCAATGACACTCTATCCAGAAGTTGCAAGGAAGGCGCAGGCAGAAATCGATTCAGTTGTAGGCATTGACCGGCTTCCTACATTCGAGGACCGTCCCAACTTGCCCTATTTGGATGCACTCACTAAAGAAGTTCTCCGCTGGAATTCTGTCGTTCCTACTGGTGAGCAGCTTCCTTATTTTTCCTTCGCTCCCTAGTCAATCTGAGTTGTTCAGGTGTGCCCCATCGCCTTACGGAGGATGATGTACACGGGGAATATTTCATTCCGAAAGGAACTATTGTGATTGCCAATGTCTGGTGGGTCGGATCGTGAATTATCCTTTCCCATACTGACCATTATCAATTTACTAGGAAGCTCACCCATGACCCGGAAACCTATGCGAATCCGGAAAATTTTATTCCTGACCGCTTTATTGCGACTAAAGATGTGCCAGCAGAACCAGACCCCCGAAATATCTGTTTTGGGTTTGGAAGACGGTGAGCACTTCTTTGTCGTAATGGGATGGTTTTGGTAACATTGCAACTTTACATATCAGCATTTGTCCAGGTATCTGCTACACAATTTTCATATGACATCCTGATCGTAAACAACCCTTCGTAAAAAATAGGCTTACACCTCGCGGATGCCTCTATTTTTATATCATGTGCGTTGTCCCTAGCTGTCTTTGACATATCAAAATGCGTCGAGGATGGCGTGGTCGTCACGCCTATTCATGCAAATACGACTGGCACAATAAGGTGACAAGCACCAGACGTGTCTGCCACGCTGTACTCATTATTGCTTTCAGCCATCCAAAGTCTTTCAAATGTTCTATTAGGCCACGTTCTCAAAAAGCGGTCTCTCTGATTCAAGACGAAGACTACGTGTGAATGTTACGAGGTTCAGCGGTATTTAGCCTTTTTCTTGAGCACATCTAACAGGTATTTATTACATATTTTGTTTCGATCGTTACTTGAGCTTGCTGTACATGATACGTAACTACTTATGTTAATCATCGCCATGGCCTGGGCCAGCATATCCCACAAATTTGAGTTAGAATAATTATCAAGATCTATCGCACCATAGCATCTTTGTTTGCAGCTGGTTCTTGCGCACTGTCCCCGGCGCCGGGTATCGAACTTGACGACATAGAAGTATCAATGACAGGTTCACCTAATGGATTCATGGCTTTCGCCATTACACTAGCTTCCAGGATTTGTTCCGGCGAATCCTCAAGCGTAGTGAGGGGTGTAGTCGAATTACTATTAGGTAGCTGAGATACAACCGACGTAACACTGGGTTGAAGAACGTTTGCCTGTTCTGGGTGGCTGGAGGTTGCAAATCTCGTCTGCATTGTAGAAGAAGTTGCCTCTGTTACCTCAGTCTTGTCGTCTATGTCACCGTCAACGAAGATCATACTGAAAGTCAATTTGCAAGCGAACCCTTCGTTTCGAATGTGCGTGTCTGGCCTTTACCGTCCGAAACAATGGCCCGAACGGATTTACGGATACTTTCCGTGAAAGATGGGTCAGACAACATCTGTACATCTTCAGCAACCCGGTCGACCACTGGAAATCTTTACTAGTTTAGCCCGTACGACGTAAGCTTCTCAAGATCTAACCTTTCCATCTCTTGCATTAACTCTCTATAAATTGCCTCCAGGGTCATGAAAGATAATTTTGGGTCCGATGTAAAGCGCTGATGCGCGACCTCTTGCACCCGCGTCTTCAGCGTTGTCATACCGGTCTAAAATATATCAAACTCGTGTCTAAATTGGCTTATCCCAACACACTTACACCTTGCGCTACCTGAGCAAGCAACTCACGTCGCAAACGGTCAAACTCACCCGACTTTTTGAACCTGAGGTAATACATGGATAAGCCCCAAGAGCATTTTAAATGCATGACTTACTCATTGACGAGTTGCGTGGGGCTTTCGATTGGCATGAAGGAGACACTTAACGGCGTATGAAAGCTGACATTGATTGATCTGGTAAGCTAAAAGGATCTAATCTTATCGTAACGCTTTCGTCCTTTTAGCCTTCAGTCTTTTTCGCCCACTTCCTACTACCATGGCCACTACCTTTCCACCCTTACAAAATGATCTCATCTTGCGTGCGGCGAAAGGTGAGTATGGACCTTACTTTGAACCGTGCGAGCTCACATACCTCCATATTCCAGGCGAAAAAACTGAACGGGCTCCCGTTTGGGTTATGCGTCAAGCTGGGCGATATCTGCCTGGTAAGTCTGAACCATTTTTTGCGGACCGTACTTGGCGTCTTATTTTTATATGTTAGAATTTCGTCAAATTCGACAATCACACGATTTCTTTGAGATCTGCAGAACACCGAAGCTCGCAACTGAGATCACCGTACAGCCGATACGACGCTACACTGGCCTCATAGATGCAGCGATCATATTCAGCGATATCTTGGTTATACCCCAAGCCATGGGCATGGAAGTCCTCATGAACCCGGGGCCTCACTTCCCCGACCCACTTGTCACACCATCAGACATAAGCAAATTGGCCAAGACGGTAGACGTACAGAAGGAGCTCAAGTACGTCTTTGACGCACTGACACAAACTAGAAAAGAACTCAAGGGCGAGGTCCCCTTGATTGGGTTTTGCGGCGCCCCATGGACACTGTTCTCGTACATGATTGAGGGTGGAGGCAGCAAAACACTGGAGAAAGCCAAAACGTGGCTTTTTAAATATCCCGAAGAATCAAAAGCCTTACTATTACGCATCGCAGATGTCTGCATTGACTTCCTTGTAGGCCAGGTCAGAGCAGGGGCGCAGGTAAATTCTGTTGCAGGCAGTATCATACCGTTGAGACCTAACCGCAGTATTCCTAGCTACTGCAGGTTTTCGATTCATGGGCCGGCGAATTATCGCCTTTTGACTTCGCCACATTTTCTTATCCGTCCTTAGTTCGCATTTCTACCACAGTGCGACAACGCCTAGCTGCAGAAAATTTGCAAGAGACACCTATGATACTTTTCGCAAAGGGAGCCAATCATGCACTCGGTTTTCTAGCGGATAATGCTGGCTATGACGTTCTAGGTATTGATTGGGTCATTGACCCTGCTGAGGCGCGAAGGATTGTCGGAAACAAGGTTGCGTTGCAGGGAAATATGGACCCCAGTGTCTTATTCGGCGGCAAGGATGCCATTGAGGCGGCAGTAAAGCGGATGTGTGAGGGCTTTAATGGAAGGAGAGGAGGTTGGATTGCCAATCTAGGGCATGGGATCACGCCGGGAGTTGACCCCGATGACTTGAAGTGGTTTTTTGAATGTGTTCACAAATACTCGCGACTTTGAATTGGAAAGTGTTGCTATTCAATTATATCAATAATGAAAAAATCACCTTGAAGATTGATTTCGTGTCCCAAGTTCACTCATCCAGATGAAAGCTCTTCAGCCGTCGAAAACATTATAGCGTCTATTCTATTCGAGAAATTACATGAGATTGAGGTCGCCGAACTTTTCCTTATAGCCTGTGAAACTGTAAACGAGAATGATTCGGCAATTATACTATATTTACACACCTGGTACGGTCCATTTCCCTTTCTTGACCATGGTTTCTACAACTTCGACTATACGAGGATGTGCTTTTCCAACATCATCAACCTGTAAATAATATAATTCACGAATCAAATCCGGACAAGGTCATGGTACGAACGGTCAGTTGATCAAATGGTCGGGCTTCCTCAATGTTGGCAAGGGTAGCCTGAAGTTCCTTCAGCTCAACGTCGATCTTTTCCTCTGTTTCTTTAGCTTTCTCCACCTATATCAATTTCGTCAAGCTGTATTCGTGCGATGAAAATGAGGGCTACTGACAGCTTTGACCTCGAAGGCCTCAATTGCCTTGAGTTGGGCATTGACATCATAAGTGACTGGCTTAAACTCCCTCAAAATTTTCTCGGCTTCATCCACAACAGCCTTGTTTTTGAGAGTAGAGCGGTAGTGTGCCAAATCGATGGCCGTGGGCTGGGAAGCAGACTGAGTTGCAAGGCGTTGAGCTTCACTATGACGTTTACGCAAAGCCTGGAGAGACGCGATGGTCTCTTAACATCTCGACATAAGATACCAAAAAAATGACCATTGAACCATCACTTACCTCTCCCAAGACCAAGCGAGGAATAGATGCGAGCGAAGTCCTGGAAAGTATTCGTCGGGTGCGATACACAAGTTCGCGATGCATTAAACTTACGACTGCTACAGCAGTTGCTTTTGTGGCCATCTTCGGGCTAACTTTATGCTGTGAGTGAATGGCATAATGACACTGGAGGAAAAGGTTCCTACCGTGGTCGGAGCGATGTTGTGGTAAGTCTGAAGAAAGTCGGAGGTTGAGGCCGGCAATTTCCGGCCCTATTTTTTCCATACAGTATCTGGTATAGTAAACAACCCTGATAGCAGCATCATCATATAGCTCTTACAAAAGTTGGTCCTCATACCGATTTTGCTTATCTAGCATATTCCAAGGGAAGAGGAGGAGTATTCCAACGTTGCGAATATATCATGACAATAGTTCGTTGTGCGCCAGCCTTGGTAGATCCGAGCTGACATTCTTCTATTTGTCTAACATAAGATGTTTTGCCTTGAGGCATGCCTCGTATCCCCTCCCACGATACCTTGGAGTCATCCCGTTCTTTTCTTACACTTTACACCTTCAGAGGCAGCAATTGGGACTCAATGGAATTCCTCCACATTTTCAACGACTGGAAGACTTGGCTTGACAGTCGAGTCTCACTTGCTATCATAACTACAATAGCAATGGCGTACTCTTTGATCAAGCTAGTGACCTCGTACACTAGAAGGGGCAGTTCTAGCGTCAGTTCCGTAAATGCAAAAATAGTTCGAGCACATGGGGGTATATCTTTTGCACTCGACCTGGGAAAAGTTCATTCAGAAATCTTCAGAATGGACCCCAGTTGCTTTCAGTTATCCAGAGGTTACGCCTTACCCAACTGATCCAATGAAACTTGATCCAATTCCTTATCGGCCTTTTCGTTACGGGGAATACCAGTAAGTACTCATCTGTTCATCCCCATTTGCGTATCAGTGCTGCCACGTTCGTTGTCTCATTGATATGTAGCGTTACAATGGGTATCCGGTCTATGAAATGGGATGAATGGATCGAAGTATGTGTGTGAATAATTTAGATTAGCACACTGACAACAAGCATCTGGTATATAGGTCGACAGCCAATACGAGAAATACCACCAAATTCGTGAACACCGCGTCCGTACTCGAGGAACGAGTGTTATTAAAGTCCTTCCGGACAATCCTGGAATTGTGAGATCAGCCGCAGACGCAGGTATGTCTGTAAACTCGTGTATGTATCTTAAGTCTAAGTAGCGTCACAAATCTTTAGCCATAGAGACAGTTCATGAAATTGCAGAGTACCTATCGCGGCGCTTTCCGTCAATGTTCACCATAGAGCGACATGCTGCCAGCGCAGAGAATCTACATAGGGGGTGGGACGGATTACCGCCCATCACAACGATTCGAATAGTGCCGCTGGACTTAGCATATGTCCTTCCTTTGGATGTTAACGATGGCGAAAACGCTGCAAGTCGGGCCCTAGAGATAGCTGCGAATTTGTACGTTGTATCATGAATATACTCGACGTGGAGGACGCTTATTTAGCTTAAGGGTGCAAGAAGACCTAGCACTTATGGTTGAAGGTCGGTATCACAATCTTGTGTAATCGGACCTTCACATAGTTTCGCGCTATCAATAGGTACGGACGGGCGGTATTATTTTCAAGCTGGTGCAATATTGGTCCCTGGTAGGCTGGCTTATATTTCTCCTCATGCTGTATACTGGACATATCACTTAGGCTTCTGGAGGATTCAAGATAAGATTGGGCTCCCACTTGATGAAATACACAACACAGGCAATGTCCCCAGATGTACGCCCCCACAATTACTAGAATGCCATGTTTTGATTCCCTTTTCAGACAAGGAAAAATTACAGCTCAGCATGGAACGCTTCTTTAAACGACTACCAGTCGACAAGCCGGTGGCGCGGAACAACTATTTTTTCCAAATCGTGAAGTCTTCCGCTGATAGTGTGGGAGACATCGATCCTGAAGAGCTTGGTTGGTCGGACACGAGTCATGGTCCCGAAGATTCCTTCAACGGGGCCCATATTTCGTATGAACCAAATCGTCCAATGCCCACTCCGGATACCATCCGCGTTCGGTCTGAACGACAAACATTACGACGGCTTCCACGAACAGGAGCCATTTTGTTTACCATACGCACGTACTTGACGGGAATCGATAAGCTAGGAAAGGAACCTGAGTCAGCCAGGCGGCTTGCAGCAGCCTTGAGAGGATGGGGGGAAGACATCGGGGTATACAAAGGCAAACCGACAGGTGGATGGTGGGACGTAACTTTGGATCATCTTGACAAGGTGTCCAGTGATGGAGCTCTTAGTGAACAGACCGTCAAGGTTACGGACAACTACCCGTTTTGAGTAGTGCATTCTTGCGCAACGAGAGTAAATCAATACTTTTCGATATTCCTTATAAAAAAAATTCGGACAAACAAACATTTGAGTACGTATACTAACTAGGCTGATGGATTTTGAGGCCAATTGGTAATCTGGGCTGAATCTCCTACGAGCTCAAACCGATGGGTCAAAAGAACAGGCCCAGTGTCCACATTCAACTGATATGCCCCGCTGTGGAGCCATAAATTGCCGTTGTCGTCGGCTCGCGCAATCGACCCCAACGTGACTGGTAGGCTAGCACGGCTGCTACCACCTGCACTGATTTGATGGAGACGCGAATAAGCGACAAGTTGCTTTTTGGGTTGAGGTGAGGGTCCTGCAGTGCTATTGACGAACAAGAGTGCGACGTAGTCCGATGTTACCCTTCCGATGTTCCTAACGGTTATGCTGAAGGTGTCCAAGGGGGCGAGGTCGAGTGGTTGACCACTGGGTGCCGAGGAAATCATTTGAGATATTGTGTAACGAGTGGGTGGGGTACGTTGCCACTGAGCGCTGAAGCTGGTAAAGTGCAAGCCATGTCCGAATTCGTACACAGGAACACCTTGGTACCACTTATACGTCCTCCCAGGATTGGTCGAGCTAGGCCGGAGATTCATGTTTGTCAAATTGACCTGACTTGTGTACAAAGCAGGATATTGCGTGGTTGAGAGACGGCCAGAGGGGGACACTTTGCCGGTCAGGATGTCGAAGATTGCGGTTCCTCCGCTCTGACCAGGATATCCCGCCCAAATAATAGCGTTCACCTTGATAGTGCGCTAATGAGGATAGTGATTTGTGAAGAGGAGAAAATCACTAACTGTATTGCTTTGTTTCAATGCCGTGTCATCGACCTGCCCCCCACCAAACTGAAGAACAACTAGAGGCTTTCCAGTCGCCTGAAGTGCAGCTACGAGATCGAGCTGATTCCCAGGCCAGTTAATAATTGTCCGATCCATTCCCTCTCTTTCCACGGACTCATCGATTCCCCCTGCAAATATGATAGCATCGGCAGCTTTGGCGGCCGCCACGGCCGCGGAAAAATCAGTTGTCGAGGTACCAGTGACGGTTGTCCCCCGGACGTAATTGGCCTGATAGCCAGCATTCGTAGCACCCAGCAGAGGGCTAATGAGGAAGGGAGCGACGCCCTGGTAATTTCCTTGCATCTGTGTTGTTGCATTCGCCCACGGGCCGATAAGCGCCAATTTTTTGATGTTTGATTTCAGCGGAAGCGTTCCGTCGTTTTTGAGCATGACGATGCCTTCGACTGCCGCCTGATATGCAAGCCTATGCGATTCAGGTAGGTTCACATTAGACCAATCAAGTTTGCGGTATGGCTGGACGCTTGGAGGGTCGAAATAACCAAGACTGAAGATGTTGGATCAAAAAAGTGCATTTTCCACCCATAAAAAAAGTCACAAACCGAACAAGGGACGTATACTGACGGACAAGTGCCCGTTCAAGATCCGCGCGAGTGATGAGAGACTGGTTGAAGGCTTCAGGAAGGTGCGCTGCATACGTGTTGCCGCAGTCCAAATCGGTGCCGGCTTTCAGGGCGTCCGCCACCGCCACCGCATAATTTGGTGTGAAATGATGGGTGCTAAAGATGTTGTCGACAGCGTCACAATCCGAGGTGACCCATCGATCGTCGTTGAAGCCCCAAAAATCTCTCAAGATGTCCTGCAGTAGATACGAGCTGGCGCACGCTGGAATTCCGTTGACCGAGTTGTAGCTACACATCACCGATGCGACTTTGGCGTCCCTGACGCAAGTCTGGAAGGATGGTAGATAGTATTCGCTAAGGTCTTGTATAGTGACCTTGGCATCGAATGCTGTCCGATCAATGCCTTGCCAATGGTCGAGATCGTATGCCGCGTAATGTTTGCAATCCGCGGCGACTCTGAAGTATGGTCTGGGATCGATACCACCTTGGAGTCCGTCTATCAGGTTGAACACATATCGCGAAACGTGGAATGGATCTTCTCCAGGCGTCTCTTGACCGCGACCCCAGCGAGGATCCTTGAACGGGTTGATATTGGGAGTGAAAAAGTCCAAGCCTGCATGTCCGAAATTGTTGAATGCACGCGCTTCGGTGCTGATAACCTCTGCCATTGCTTTTACAAGAGGATCATCAAAAGTGGAGCCAAGCAAGATTGGCTGAGGGAATGATGTAGCTGAGCTGAAATTTCCGGAAGAGGTAAAGGTGACACCGGGACTGCCTGCCACCCCATGCTATCCAGATACTAGTGAGGACCTGGGAGAGTACAAGGGTAGAACAAAGGGCACATACCAAAGCTTCCGACCACCATTGGTAGCCGGGAAGACCCAGTCGGGAGACTCCTGGGGATTGGTTTATAGTGTTCGCCATTAGTTCTGCATCGCTGAAGAGTTTGACGACGGCTTGGGCACGCGTTCTGGGGTCTTTGGTGGTATCGCACACCGTCGTACCCTTGAGCGGCCCATTGACACAATCAGGGAATGCGTAGGGGAAGGCGTGGACGGCATGACCGAGGTATAAAGCACAGAGGACTAGAATCTGGAGAGACATTGCCTCCACCCGTACGGGTTTGTTATTTCTGAGAAAAATCAATCAGGAAGTAGCTCCAGTCTCGAGACCGAGTGAGTAGAAGCCGTTCGTACAACCACAGTTTATGTACATTTTTTCTCCCTCCTCTACTTCTCTATTTTATTTTTAACTTGTGAGAAAGAGACAGACAACGAAGAATTTGTAGAAAGTCCGGGGGGAGGGAGAACCAGGTGTCCTTGTGGCTCCCGAGGGCAAAAAAC
This sequence comes from Calocybe gambosa, assembly GCA_900068965.1. Classification (NCBI taxonomy): domain Eukaryota; kingdom Fungi; phylum Basidiomycota; class Agaricomycetes; order Agaricales; family Lyophyllaceae; genus Calocybe; species Calocybe gambosa. The sequence continues at coordinate 38,315 of CEMU01569725.1, read as the reverse complement.
ACACACAATCCCAAGACAAATTTCGGAAGAATCACATCAAATGCATTAAGAAGTTGGCTCGTGTGCCGGTTGTGTGATAGTTTAGCACTGATAAGGAGTTGAGAAATACGACCTTGTGGGGTGGCACAAGTTGCTTCTAGGTATTCTGCCGGGGAGCCCAAGGAGCAGATGACCGGCCAATATTAGTCAAACAAGTAGGATTGCGTGGCGAAAGTCTGTGTTGCTGTCGATTGATTTGGGCCCCTACAATAGTCTAAGCCGATTATACGTGCTGGACATGGGACGGCAAGAGCAAGATTACCTACACTCTCGGTCGATCCTATTGTAGCCGTGTAGGTGCAGTTTTACGACTGGAAGGTATATTTTAGGGGTGGGGCAAGAACTTGAACTGACCGCATGATGAACACAAATGTGATTGACATCTGTAATGGGTGACCAAAGACTCAAGTGCAAGATATGGAACTCATGATCAATGGTATATCATGACGTTTCAGATAATTTAGGCTTTCGTTTTACATGTTGTGTCAGAAATCAGTTCAGATATATGAGCAGTGTTGCGTGTTTGAGATCGCCCTGGCTATAACATAAACTCACGTATTTTCGCATGGAAAAACAAAATAACGTTGTGCTGTGCTGAT
>CEMU01569725.1:17873-34676 GCA_900068965.1 Calocybe gambosa | reverse complement strand
AAGAAAGTGTTCCCATAAAAAATAGCGGTGTCTCTTCACAACAATGCAGGCATGTAGTATAATGCAATCAAAAGTGATATTTAGAGCTTAGATACACTAGTAGACACCCAGCTTGTTTACATATATGGTGGTAGTATTATACTAGGGTACCATCTGAGAAAGAATAAACTCCAGCAGAATTGCAACTCCTGAAATGAAGTGTTTCCCCATCAGCAGATCCCGCAATGCACTTCCCTGAGGCAGGATGTTTAATTGTACAGGTCTCAGCACCTGCACCAGACGAGAAGCAGCTAGTACACATGATTGTAAATTCTTGAGCACTGTAAACAATCATCAGGTTGTTAGTCTCAACGAAGCAGATGCTATCCCAAAGCTTACGGGGTAAAGGGGCTGCTGGGGGTGTCCAGAGTCAGATCTCCACTTGAACCTACTGTCAAGACGAGGTGTTGGTTTGGATCAACTGTTATTCTACCAACGCACATTCAGTGGCAGAACGAAGTATGTATATATATTGTGCAACTTCACTTGAATGAGCCATTGGGCTGTCCTGTGGATTCAACCAGGAATTCTCCCAGACTTAACGTGTCTTTCAGGTTGTGCAATTGCAATTGCACATGTGCTCCGGGATTGGTAGAGTCAGGTCTCCATTCAAAAGCTGCTCTGTCGATGAGCTCAGGGCGCACAAAGATACTTTGAAGGTGATGTTGGAAGTCAGGGCTGCATATATTAGTAGAGGCTGTCGGTAATGCGGAGGCGAAGGAGGGTACCACAATGGTGGCAAGAGTGAAGACGTTAGCACGGAGCATCGTGTGCCAGTTAGTGGAATTCAAGAACTGTTTCCAACCCACACGGATTACAGATAGTTCTCGGTGATTGTGAGCTTTATAGCTGGCGTGATGGATAAATTTGGACTACGTCCATACAGGAAATGGAGTCCAGAACTGGCCCGGAGTTGAAGTGAGCTGTTGTCGACGATTTGACCAAGAAAAGAATTCCTATGTTCCGAATGTTCCGGGCGTTTTGCGTCTAGAACCAATGGAGTGGTCAATAAAATTCTACGTGTCTCTGGAATGAGCAAACTAAGAATTTAGGTCCCTAGCTGCGTGGGGGAGGTACTTGGACATATGCCATGCCGAAATTTTGCCTTTGGGTTCCATTTCATGTCCAGTGTTTCACGCTTACGCTTAGGGGTTTTGTTACATGCGGAATATGTCGCGAAACCTAAAGGGGCACTTTTATGTTGTCAGCATGTTCACATGGCAAAAAATAAAGTATACATACCCTTTAAGCTATACAGGGCTCTGAACAGGTGTGCAAGTGTTAATTGTAAATTTCCAAATGACCGAGTCGTGCCATGCGTCAAAGGGATTTACATTTCGAGGAAAGACTTGCGGCAAGTAGCCGATAGGCATTGTGTCCCCGTGATGAAAACGGCCGGGGTGGGAACTAAGTTAACGGAAACTTGGTAGAGATCTAGGACAGTCTAGAAGGCTCGGTAATTTCGTGCTGTAGGATATTTTTCGTCGCCTATTTGAAAGCCACGCGAGTTGGAAATAAGAACTCAGTAGTGATCAAGATTTTTGGTTGATGAGTTCAGGTATATTCAATAGGGAAATGGTCACTTTGAGAGCCGCTTGCTGAATAACAATGGACATATGAATGGAAAAATTGAAGCTGGTTAGATTTATTGTTATTTCTGCAACTCACTATATAGCGGCAAAACAGATTGAATTTCGTTCTGAGAATTGAATAAGTTCAGTACTACACTATAATGTAATCTGTTTCCTTACGATATCTGTGCTAAAGTGCGGCACTTCCTACGCCTGGAACCGTTTCTTGCGCGTTTTCGGCGGTTACTCCACCGACGAGCGCTTCGCCCGCCTTCGTTGTCCCTTCTTTTGTTTCTTTCACCATCTGACTAAAGGCCTTGAATCCGGAATGTTTTGAGTTACCGATCAACTGAAATCCGATGCTTTCTGTTGTGGAGATGACTGCGCCCTCTTGACGTAGTCTCTGCACCACAATTGGCACCTCCCATGCATTGTGTGAAGCAATACAATCTGCAATCACATAGGGTGTATATGCCTCTAGGCGAAAGGTTGGATGGAGTAGAGATAAAGCCGTCTGAAGTACACAAATGTGTGCCTTTTTGAAAGTATATTGACTGCCTAATGCCAATAGAGTGTTGTTTTTCATACCTCGATTCCGAAAAGGATAACATTTTGAATGGCTGGACGTCCTTTGAGGATCTCTTCTACGTCGGGGGTGACCATCGAAAAATTGGTTTTATCGAAGGTGCCAACGTGGAGAGAACCAAGGGACTTGAGGTCAATAGCAGGGTCAAGCGGGCCTAATGCTATGTTACAACTGTCATTTGGGCAAGCGCTTGAGCATCGGGTGAAGCTGACTTACCCTTGGCGGCCTGAGTACAACTAACCACTTCACATCCGATAATCTGTTGCATGTTGCAATAAGAGGATTTGTTTGGGTGATTGTTAAAATACAATACTGTACATTTGCAAGTCTGAGAAGTTTGTTGGTGCTAAAGACAACATGGTCAAAGCTGGCTATGCTCGATCCTGTGTGACGGGGTCAGCTCTGAGTGTATGTGGTCTGATAAATGAAATCTCACGAAAGACAGATTGGAGGTCACACAAAAAGAAAATGGTATTAGAGGGCGTCAGGATTGGCATTATGGAAAGCCAAGCCACTGTCCTGTGTTCAAGTTGAGTTCAAGTTGTTGTTCCGTTCGGAGTTCGGACACCCGCACTCCGGAAGTTATAATACTCAATAAATTTTCATTCGGTTCTCTACATACAGGGCGCATACAATCAGGGAGCCATTCCTTGCAGTAAAACCTCTCCTGCGTTTGTGGTGGCAGCCTTTGTCTCTTTAACAAACTGACTAAAGGCCTTGAATTTGGGGTTAGAGGATGTGCCCACGAGTTGAAACCCTAGGCTCTCGCTGGTGGCGACGATGGCGCCTTCTTGACGCAAGCGGTCGAACAAAATAGGTAACTCAAAAGTAGCCGAAGAGGAAACACCGTCTGCAACAATATAGGGAGTGTACTTCTGGGGGAGGGCTAGTAACGACAACGTAGTCTGAAGTACGCAGATCTGCCCCTGAAAGGATATCAGTATTGGGTTCCCAGGAAGATCGTGTAGGTGATACTTGCTTCGATGCCGAAAATGACAACATTCCTAACATGGGGGCGGGCCTCTAGAATAGCTTTGACCTCATCAGTGACCATGGAGAACAGACTCTTGTCTATAGTGGGAATCATGAGAGGCCCCAATGACTCGAGGTCGACGCCGGGATCTATTTTACCAAAGACTACGAGGCGTAAGTAAAGGAAGAGTTGAGCGATCGACATGAATGATACCCTTGGCATACTGCGTCGTGGAAACAACCTCAATACCGAGAATCTGCAGGAATAAGTCATCAAAGTAGTGGGAACCTGGTTGCGAGGAATACCTTTGCTAGCTTGACCATTTTGTTGGCGGTGCTTACCACCTGGTCGTAGCCAAAGATGCCAGGGCCTAAGAGGTATAAATTGAGGTTGTGATCGAGAGGTAAAGCAACCTACGGAAGCCGGTTTGGAGATCGCAACAGAAGAAGATGGTAGATTCTGCTTGAGGAGTGGGCATTGGATTCGGGCTTGATTCGCCACTGCCCTAAGCCATAAGTATAGACTGCGACGGGGAGAAGAGTGGATTCGCGGAGATCAGATGGTTATCCATGGCAATGAACGAAGTCGCACGTGCTCGTTGGTTTTCTTGCGTTCCCGCCATCATCAGCTTTTCTTTGTCGTTACGCTTAGCGCTCTCTGTCGTTCGACACTCACTCGCCAACCTTTGGCACTTCCTTTCCTTTTTTTCTTTAATACTCCTACAAGGACTCCCCCTCTCTTCCCCCCCAGAACTATACAATGGAACAAGAAGCTGTCGCTAACAAAACCAGAGAAGAGTTTTTCGCTAAGCACAAAGTACGTTTTCTTATATCAGATTGCTGCTATCTCACAAATCTCTCTGTGCAGCTCGAATCGTTCAAGCTCGGTAAAGGTCTCCCTTCTTCTGTTGCTGAGAAACACTCCCATGCCCGCTCTCACTCTCGTAATGCCTCAATTTCTTCTTCCACATCTTTTACTACTTTTCACAAGTCCTCGAATACTGTCGAATCGTCTACCTCAGTAAACTCTGCCCCTTCAAAGCGCAATTCACATCATAGGCGTCGCTCATCCGTTTCTACTCGCATCGAGTCTGCAGAAATGATGGGTGTATCCATCCCTGATTTGCCTCCTACATCCGAAGACAACGTCAATCTTGGTGAAAAAGACTCTATCCGCCGCCGAGCTCTTTTAGCCCTCGAAGGAAAACCAGATATGGCTTTTACTAAGGTCGAAATTCCTGACATGTCGACACCCGTCATGGAGAAGATGATGTTCGATCTTGGTCAGTCTTCCAACTCAAACTCAAGATTATTATCACCATGTTTTAATATTGATTTGATTGTAGCTACAAAACCCTCACAGTCGCCGAACACTGTCCCAAGCTATGGTCCAACTATCAATTCGCTGATGGGAAGCAAACGAGATTCCTTTAAAATATTGGGCCCTTCATCGTCATCTAAGGATCAACTTCATACATTGGTGGAAGAAGAGGAAGAGGAAGAGGAAGATACCTCCAAGTCTGAGCATATAGACTCAAGTCTAGAGTTTGTAAAGCTTCCCTCCCCTCTGGCTACGTCCCTCGTCGACATCACAAAATCTACTCCTATTCGGCCTCGACCAGCGAATCTCAATCTTCGACCGTTGTCGCTCACTCCTGATAATCTAGTTGGTTCGGCGGTCGGCCTTCCCACTCCTTCACTGACGCCCAGCCCTCGTCCTGGCCTTAAGGCTCTAGCTTTAGTTCCATCGCCAGTCAGCACGGATATCACGAATGTCACGACAACGCGAGAATCAGCCTCACCTTCACCCGCTCCGCGCCGGTTATCGCTAAATCTCAACCTTAAGTGTGAAAATGTCTCGGCAGGCTCTAACGTTTGCGAGGATAACAAGGGGAGTCGTCGTAGTAGCATATCCTACAAATCTTCGTCGTCCAATGGCGGAGCCGCCACGAACTTTTCAGGACTCCCTACGCCTGAAATGACGCCGACTTCCTTCGATCGCCGTTACTCTACTGCCCTTGCGGATGCTCTGCGTTCTCGCACTGCCAGTATGAGTAGCACTACCAGTGGAGACGAGGACTATCCCTCGAACTATTTTAACCAATCACGCCCCCTTAGTGCAAGCGAGCAACACTTCCTTTTCAAGTCCCACAACGCTCTTCTTGCACGTATCACTGATCTTGAGCATGTACTCTCCACGCGCAGGAGGTCCTCTACTGGATTTTCCGCTGCTAGCAGTTCTAGACCCGTCAGTGTGGCATCTGACACGTCATCCTCAAGTGAGCCAAGTGACGAAATGCTTCGGCTGGTAGCAGATTTAAAGGCAGAGAGAGATGAACTGAAAAGAGATGTAGATGGATGGAGGACACGTGTGGGTGATATGGAGAAGCATATGAATATATTGGCTACCAGAGTGGAGACCGAGAGGAGGGATGCATGGGTTGTTAGGTCTATGGCGGGCTTACTGGAGGTTGAGAAGGCAGCACTTGAACGGAAGCTTTCTGGCATCGAAAGGACCGCTTCAACTTTGGAGGACGAGAAGAAATCTCTTGAGGCACAAAATAGCAATATGAAACAGCGTGTCGCATCTCTGGAAGCAGAATTGAAGACAGCCCAACAAGCGTTGACAGAAGAAAAGAAGGCAAAACTTGCCCATGTTTTCGATACACCGGAAACCATTAAACTCCAAGGATCGCGCTCTGGTGCCAATGAGAAACACAACCATTGGTTCGCCTCCGTTGATTCGGAAAGCTCCACCACTGATGTTGAAGATTCACCCGACGATTCTAGGCACACCCTACCACTCAAGGCTGTGGTGGAGGATGATGAATCGTTTTCCGACGAGGATAATGGACTTGCAGGTTACGAGGACGAGTTGGATGAAGATGCTAGTCTACAGTCGTCGTCATCCTTTGGCTCCACAGAAGACCTACCGAGAACCACCAACCACCTTATGAATGGGTCTGGTAACGCCACTCCGATATCTGGCACACCTCGTCCAGCGACACTACCAACAAATCTTCCACTTCGTCCCACACATGCTTCTAGAGCCTCCCTTTCTAAAACATGGACTTTCCCAATTGGTGCCCCTTCTTCCTCGCGGGCGGCGGAAGATTCAGATGTCGATCATTTCTTCGAGTGCCTACGGGATGACGATACGGATGATAGTGACGCTCCTCCAATCTCTCCATCAGCCTATTCATACGAGAAGAGTAAAGGCCTCTTCGCCAGTGGATTTCAATATGATGACAATTCACCTTTCTTTTTCCCTTCTGGTGCTGGCATAGAGGTCGAATCTCCTACAAGCCTTGAATCCGTTCCTGAGGAAGAGGAAGGGGAGGAGACGGTGTCTGACGAAAATATGTTTGGCGAAGCAAGTGGCATCCGAATTACGTTTACTCCACCAGAGGCTGAAGAGGACGAGGGCCTTCATTTATACCGGGAACCATCACCAGCGCCCACTGACACTTCCGTACCTGCAATCAAATCTTCTTCAGCAGACAATGTGGATGGGATCGCCTTGTTCGATTTTGGCAGATCTGCTGTCTCTGAGCCAAGCAAACATAGTAATGAGGAGGCCGTAGTTTCTATTGTGTCTTCAAGCGGTCGGTCATGCTCTGACCAGCTCGATGTCGTTGAGGACATGAAGGAGCTTGAAGAGATTGTCGCATCTCAACCTTCTGTACTGATTACCCCACCTCCTTCCCTTCGCCGCCCTACGTCACCTCAAGCACCTTCCTCTATTCCCCGTCCTGCGGCTATCAAGTCCTCAGTGCTGTTCACTGACATGGCAACCTCAACACCTCCGAAAGCTAGATCTACTCAGCTGCCACTGTCTTTCGGCAATTCTCCCAATGCCTTTGTTACCCCTCCGAATAAGCGTGGATGGAATCTGCCTTCTTTCATTCCCCAACCCATCTCCTCACCTTCCCCCATTCGGAGTGTTTCTGGCCTGGTTAATGTTAATGCCAAGAATGCAGCCTTACCGAAGCGGTCGCAACGGAAGCTGCCAAGTAACGTGGAAAGTCAAAACAATGTCTTGGGTGGTGCTGCATATGGTTCGGCCTTTGCCCCTCAAATTCCTGTTATGCGTACGTATCGCTGATTCTCGAACTCTCTAGCGAATTCCAACATGAATGCACGTTCTCTTCCCAGATTCAACGATATGCGCGCAGCGCCAGCTCGTATCACGCCCTGGGATATGAAGAGCGTCGATCTGTCGGATTCCATTAGTGTCAAAAAAGATGCTGATGAGTTAACCGCTTCGCCTACAATTCCTATTCGAGCACACTCCCATTCTAAAGATATACCTTCCTCTTTTTCACGCTTGTCTCCTACTGTTCCGGCTGGAACATCATTAGTGTCGTCGTCGCCACTCTCAGCCCGAATCTCATTTCGGACCTTTGCAAATTTCATTTCTATCCCATGGTCCCAGGGTGATGATACACGTACTCCAACATCCAAAGTAACAAAACCAAGCAACATTCCTGCATTAAACAGGGCATTTGTGCCGAAAGAGAAACAGCTAGAGAAATTGCGAGTTCGCCTTGAACGCGAGAGCAAAATGCAAACGAAGATTTCCTTGGCGGTTCATTGCCAGAAGTGCGATGACATTTCACTTACTCTTTGATGGTAGGTGTCACCACTTCTTACATTTGAACGGTGCCCAATGTTCGTTAGCAGACCTCTCGCCACTTGTCTTGGTTATCATTTGTTGCTTGGATTTTGATGATATTCCGTTCTTTTAACCGTGATTGATATTGTACACATGTTCCACGCCTCCTATGCCTTTTTTTATGCCCTCCCGGTGCAGATTGTTTTGTTCTTTGCTCGTACTTTGCATTGTATTCCACTCCATTCCCAGTTCATCCTGTTATAACTTTGTTCTGCATTCACAATTTCTGTGTACACCTCTTACACCCTATTTTCATGTGGGTTGCTCGATGCTTCCTCGATGTTCTACGTGTAACTATATATGACCCATTGCATGAACGCTTGAACGATTACTTTGCTATCCCTCCGGAAACATCCGTGCATGGCGTGGGAATGTAGTTCTGTTGAACTGCTCAAGAATTAACTCTACAGACTACAGTGTACTCATCTCACAGCCATGCCATCCAGCCCGCGCCCCCTGCGTTCACTTTTTATGAAGAACTGGTTTGCTGTTGAAGTACGTATTAATATCCAAGACTGAGCCCAGCAACTAATTATTGCTCTTTCAGGCCATTCCAATGTGAGTGGGGGGGGGTAATGCCTACTTGCAAAAATCTAGTGCTAATCTATGACTAGCTATACGATCATTGGAGGTGTCATTATCGGCGCAAGTTGGTATACATATCGTTTGGCTACGGGCCCCACTAGTAAGCAACCTGTGGCATTGGCATAGCGTTCCTTAATTTCTTCGTCGCTAGTTATCTGGACCAAATCCAACCCCACACCATGGAACAACATTCAACCTCATGAGAACACCAAGATGATGAGTGTCAACCAGAAGTTTGACAAAAGGTAGGGCTGTTGATAATCGACACCAATGCCGATTGACATTTCCTTGTAGCTGGACGAGGGATCGGCTGTGATATCTGGAATATGATTTTTTTATTTTATCATAGAGAAGGTTGTTCACTTTTGTCGTGCTATAAAGTTCTATAATGTGAACACGTTACTTTTTGTTGTTGGACGGCCCGATGATTCTGTCGAATCTGTCCTTGAGTTTCTCCCAAGTTCAATCCAAGTTGTAATCCAAATTCACTCAATGACTTTAAATTCTGCTCGTCCAGTTCCAGGCCCGCTGATCGTCTGTCACCGCCTTTGCCTACTTTGTTGACCCGCTCCTCATCTGATTGACAGACTCCTGCTGAAGGCCCTTTGCACCTTCCACCAATAATCTTTGGCGCAGCCACATTTTCAAACTTTTACAATGGAGATGAGCACATTAAAGGCGACGTGCCAACTCAGACGGTTGGGCTCGCACTTGGGTACGGACCATTGGGTGACTCGATTGCATATCTCTCACCTATTCAGATACGGTATAACCGCTTTCGATACATCAGCTTATTATGGCCCTTCCGAAGTCGTATTGGGTAACGCGCTTCAAGCATTGAAACACGAGTTTCCCCGCTCGTCATATAAACTAGTATGGCTGCGACCAACGAACTTGATTTTGCTCCTAAGTGATATTTTCTAGATGACCAAGTGTGGCCGATTCGGCCAGTCAGACTTTGATTATTCCCCCTCCAGGATCGGTGAAAGCGTCAGACGTAGCCTCGAGCGTCTACAGACTGATTATCTTGATGTTGTGTACCTACACGATGTCGAGTATGTCTGTACACCGATATCATCTACAACAACTGGGAATGCACTTTCTGCTTTGACACACGAAGAAAGGGCAGCTTATGGTTTGGCTGAAGGTGATCAAGCGAGGATCAGGGGCGAGGGTGATCAGAAGGTTCTCGATGCCTACGCAGAGCTACGGAAGCTTCGAGACGAGGGCCTCGTCAAAAACATTGGTATAACAGGCATGTTTTCCTTTGTATTCCGGTTAGTCTAGCTTCTGCTGACCCAATCGGAAACAGGCTATCCTCTTCCTACCCTTCTCCGCCTCGCGCTGCTCATCTTGCACAACCCGCCTTATGAGCCAATCGACGTGATACTGTCTTATGCTCATCTCTCCTTGCAAAACAGCACATTTTTACGATATGTACCACAACTGCGACAGCGAGCACAAGTTAGGCAACTTGTAGTTGCTTCACCATTCAGCATGGGTCTTCTTACGCCATCGCCCCCTCCCTGGCATCCTGCGCCGGCGGAGCTTTCTGCTACAGTTAAGGCGGCATTGAATGTATGGCCAGCAGGGCTACCAGACCTTGCTCTTGGGTTTTCGATCCGGAACGCGGAACGTGAGCATGCTCCTTTGGTGGCTGGCTTTAGCACACCTCAGGAGGTGCACGAGTGCATCAAAGTATGGAGACTGATGCAAGAACAGGAAAACAAAGACAGAAAGCAAGCCGAAGTTGCTGTTCAAGAATTATTCAAGCAATCGGGATTTTTGGATTGGTCTTGGGCTTAGCTTCCGTATACTATATTGCAATGCCCAATACATATGTACAAATATCTATCTATCTCTTCCCCTCTCATATGGCTATCGACGGCTTGATCATTATTGACAACGGCGGGTCTGTTTTGACAGTTCGTCTGCAGTAGTCTAGTCTTGTTTCTGATGCTATTCAATATAGCCGTCCAATCATTCAATCAGGCTTCCGTTCTACGTCCCAATCGTACCCATTGCTGCACATAGACGCGTTAAATAATGCTCTCTCCAAGTCTCCTTCCTCAGTCGATCCTGTCATTTACGTGCCTCAGTATAGCACATCATCTGCGACTGCTTGTTGCCATGTTCAATGTGGTGATATAAGAATTCTGTGTCCGGTCAGTGGCGACGGTCCGTCTTGATTACAGTTTGCCTCTTTCGAGACTCGTAATCCTCACTACTACCTTAGTGGACCCACTTTTTGCGTTTGCATTTATTCAGACATTTACCGACATTCTTAGCGAGTATTTTGGGAATGTTTCAGCGACTACGCTGAAGGAGAATTTTGACGTTGTGTACCAGGTACCGTGGACTATCTGTCGTCATGATTATCTACTCAACTAGTCTAAGCTGCTGGAAGAAACGTTGGATTCTGGAGGACACCCTCTTACAACCTCTTCAAATGCTCTACGTGATATAGTGCTGCCGCCGTCGCTACTCACTAAATTGCTAAATGTCGCTGGTGCAAACATCACTTCAACAATCAATTCTGGTTCGGGCCTTGGAAGCGGCCCATTCTCTTCTCCTATTCCATGGAGGAAGGCTGGTATACGATATACGAGTAACGAAATATACTTTGATGTAGTCGAAGAGCTCAAAGCCACCGTCAATAAGTCAGGTTTTCCTACGATTTGACTCGATCGTTCTATTATCTAACATGCATGTCAGACTTGGCACTACGCTTAACAGCGCAGTCTGGGGAAAGATCGAGACAAACTCAAGGCTATCAGGTACGTCAAAAAAAGACCGTCCATATATCTTGCAACTAACGGTCCTAACTAGGTTTACCGGATTGTCGGCTAACCTTGACAAATTCGAAGATTCTTACAGACTGTGCTTTTCATCCATGCGTTCGGTATGCTGCAGTGTTATACTCGTCTTTCCTGGCTGATCTTTGACTGATAGACTGAAACGCTGGACGGAATCAAAGGTGCTTTCTTTTGTTCCTCCTGACGGCCGATTCGTTCTAGCAGAGTACCGTTATGCGCCTGACGCTATGACTACCACACCCTCAGCACCGACCCTTGCCAGAGATCATATACCTATCCCGTTCACCCTCAAGATAGCTTTTGACATTGAGAATACAGGAGGTTCGCCCATTGGCTTAGGTGCAGGTCTGTTTTAACATTAAGCATCTTTATTAGGGTCATTCGATATACAACTAACGTCACGTCTAACGACACGGGACATGGAACACGTGGTCGTTGAGCTGCGCCTAGGCGAAGGTGCAAGTGGGAGCAAGTGTGCTACATCCCGTGCAGGTGCAGCGGACCGGTATGGACGAGGCGAAGGAGTCGGAGCATCGTGGTCGTTTGATTCAAACAAGAAGGTTTGTTGTTAGTTATGCCATCTAGATGTTTACCCATTCGATGGACCTAGATCCTTCGATGGGAAATTCCTGTTGTCTCGCCCTCAAGCTGCTGGATCTTACGTGGGTCGTTCTCCTCCAACCTGTCAGTAGCGATGTCAAGCTGTTACAAATACCTGTGGCTGACATGAGGGCATATACGTAGGGTTTCTGGCCCTCGCCCTTCCCGTGCACTACAAGTGCGATTCGAGATCCAATCTCATACCTTTTCCGCCATTAAAGTAGAGCAGGTGAAGGTGACAGGAGAGGCATATAAATTGTACAAGGGAGTGCGTGGCCGGTCCGTCGGGAATGTCGAATGGAGATGGTAATATGGGGGAATGCAAATGTTATCCCTATATGGCTTGGTTTACTTATGGGCGCTGCGCAGGTTCACGCAACTAGAGACGGTAAGGAACGAGGCTAGATCATCTAAGCTGTCGAGCATAAGGTGAATGGATGATCGGCTTGTGTATGATTTATATTCATCTAATTCAATCCGAAGTCTGCTATGCATATGCCCACCAATACAAGAGGAAAACCAAAGGAATAGCTCATCTTGTCCTGATAATTCCGGCATTAATCAACTTCTGGATTTTGGACTTAACCACAGGGTTCTTTAAATGGTCCTGGAGTGCTCCTGGATCGGATTGAGCTTGCTGGAGAATTTGCTGCATAACAGGATCGTTCATGATTTCCTAATCGTGAAGACAAGGGGGTTAGTTCCAAATGATTTGATACAGACATGGAAGGTGTCAGCTTACAGCCACTTCTGGATCGCGCATAGCACGTGCTAATGTCTCTTCCTGTGTCTCTTGCCCGCGCTCAGCGAATAACGCTTGCTGAGCTTTGGCATCTTGCTGCGTGATCTCCGTGGTGTGCTTACGTTCAACATCGGCAACACGTGCGTCTTGAATAGCCTCGATGGCCTTGGTGTGCTCACGCATACCGAGCAGGATGTTCGATTTACGAATGTATGCCTTGACTACAAGTCCATGAGCTCATCGAATAGGCGTAAGCCACAAACGTAAAACGTCTCACCAAAACTAGGATCCGTTTTAATCGCTTCATTCACATCCTTGAGCGCTTCGGGTAATGCTGCTAGCTTCATGTAAGCCGCTGCACGATTGTTGTAGCCGCGTGCGTCTGATGGGTCTCGCTTGATGCTCTCTGTGTAAGATTTGACTGCGCCCGCAAAATCGCCCGCTTTAAACTGGACGTTACCCTCTTCACGGGCAACAGCACTTTTCTCTGGGTCAATGTAGGCTTGTCGGTCTGCGTCAGCTTTTGCTCGCTCTACGTCCCGTAACTTGTTGAGTACGTCAGGAGTACGGTGCTCAGCGAGCGACTTGTTGAAGTGCTTAATCGCGTTGGTGAGATCACCTTTCTTGGCGTACGCGGAACCAATACGACCGTAGGCTTTGGCGATTACTTTGTAATCCGCGCGGACCTGAAAATTTTTATATGTGGAGGTCGCCAAGGACAGGGGGGGAGCACCTACTGATCGACCTTCTTCAACAGCCTTCTCGCATGTCTCAATTGCTTTGTCGTAATTGCCTTCTTCGAAGTAAACAGCTTCGTTGAAGTTAGGACAGGTCATTACCGCTCAAGAAGTCATGTACTTACCTCCGAGGTTCGTAAGAAACGTTACGTCCTTGGGCCAAAGCTCCCAAGCTTTCTGGAAGTTTGCCGCAGCCTGAGCAAAATCCTTTGCTTTATACGCCATACTTCCAGCATCCTTGGCTGCCAGAGCTTCTCGCTTGGCCTTAGCCTCTTCCTCCTCTTCGTCGTCGGCCATTACTACATCTTCATCCTGAGCAGGAGGCGCCGGTGCCGGCTCAGCCTTGGTCGATGATGTCGGCGTAGGTTGGGTCGGGGACGATAAGTTGCTCATGCCAGGTGGTGTCTCATCTGAACCCTCTGGGCGAGAAAAACCTTGGATGTCGATACCCAAGGCCACACCCATGACATCAATCATTCGTGGATCGTCAAACGCGCTAGAAAAAGTGTAAACGGTCAGTATTGAGTAAATCCTCTACTAAGGACTGACTTTGAAGCAAAAGCTGGGTTTTGTTGGTACAATTGGATCTGTCTCATAGATTAGCACTCGCATGCGGATGTATATATTGCTATGAACCTTTTGAACAAACGAGGGATCTGCGAGGTGTTTTTGTGTCCTGGGATTAGCAGCAAGCTTTGCCAACAAATTAGGGTCCGCAAACATTTTGCCAAAAGGTCCAGAATCATCCGAGGCTAAAATAGATAGTCACTCTATCAGACGGAATGGCCAGGTACATGGCTCCTACCTTTCGCGTCTTTGACTTCCTGAAGTCCTTTCCTAATTGCTGGACTGTCTTCGACGGCCAAGCCGCTTTCATAAGCTGCAATCGCTTCATCGTACTTTTTTGCACCGTGAAGTGCAGCACCTTTGCGTGCCCAGCCTTTCCCCCATTTTGGGTTTAATTTGATACACTGATGTTTACCTGCTAAATAAATGATTGAGTGGGTAGAAAATAAGGGAGACGAACCTGTTCGGCATCAGTGAGAGCAGCGTCCCAATCTTTTTTGCCGGCTTTTGCAGCTGATCTGTTAGAGAAAAGAACGTGATTTTCGGAATCGAGTGAGATAGCCTGTGAGAAGAGATCGATGGCTTTATCGTAGTCTTTTGCCGCGAAAGCCTTGTTGCCCAGATCTTTGAGAGTGTTGGCCTGATATACTACGTTAGATGTGGTGTTCTGGAGATGATATTGAGAGGTAGACGTACGTCAGACATTATTTGGGGGTGGGACTTGTTGCAAATTCCAAAGAGGCCTTTCTTTTTTATTATTAAAAAGTTGGATTAATTACTAGATGCTTCTAGAAACCCTAACCCCAGACGTGTTTAAACTCTGCAAACGTCTGTTTCCCTAGAATGCCGAATATTACCCGGCTGAAGCGTCCTTCAAATCTTGCGCCAGGTCCAACGAGCAACTCCTTCCATATCCTTGCAACCATGTCAACCTTGTTCTGGAATACACCAGTCCCAAAGCTCCCAAGCACGATGTGCTTCACATCCTGCTCCTCAAATAAGAACAGTATCCTCGCCATACGCTCCTTCATCACCCTCTCAATCTTCTCTTCAGTCCCCTTCACTGCCAACTGGCCCATTACCGACTTTCGCACCACTCCAGCATTAACAGCCGCACTCGTCACAATGTTTACTTCAAATGGCTCTTCCCACCCACCATCGTCATCCCGGAATATGACAACGCCAGGCGAGTAGATCATTGCATGCGTGTAATACCCAGCCCTGCTGTCCCGTTTATGGAGCTTATAAAACTTCTGTCCCTCCGTCGTAAGTAGCGTAGAATACAATGTTGATGATCTTGCAATTGACTCTTCTTGTGCCTGTGCGCCATTCAGGAATCCACCTCCTGGCTTCTTTGCCGAAGCAAAATTGAGAACGCCAACCCTTTCGTTATCGACCGCAGTCGTCGTAAGAAGGCGTGCAGCTGCGATAGTAGACACTTCGAGAAAAATGAATTCAGTAGGAGTCGCAGCTGGTGGTGTCACTGGGAGGGTCGTCCATGAAGACAGCAACGAATCAGGTGCATAGTATGCTGTTCCTTTGTCCGAGTTCTCGCACTTCGCCTGAAAGTTATACGTGACCCCGTCGCGCTGAAACCCGTTGTCAATTGCCTTCAAGGTGGTTTCTGCTATCTTTCGACGGTTGGGCCTCTGATCGTTGTAATCGTTGGTGCCACGAACACGCGACTCATCGTCATCATCATAGTCAGTAGTTAACATGTTTTCTGGCGACACAGCCCCCCTGTCGGCTACTAATGCTGTATCTTGCTACTATCTACGCTTTTTTCAACTGGTGATACCTAATGGGAAGCTCAAGTCGCGAGAACCAATAAACTTTTGATGTCGACTACATACTGCCTTACAAATTTGAAGACCGGAGTAGTTGATTGTGGATCCCCACAAAACGTCTAGATCTATCCACGGTATTATGATCCAAGGCATCAAAACAGGCACCAAGAAAACGCGCCGCCTATCGTCAAGCTTCATTTACGACCGTAGTGAAAAAGCATCAAGGTGCCTGTTTCGAGAGTCTCTGCTTACAAACTTATAGACAAGGTATCGTCTGACATTTCCGATGTCAACGCCGGAAAGTCTTTAAATTGTAAGCGCCAAGGCCGCTATTTGAGGAGCACTGACGCCCTCAAGGTTCTTTTGTGAGATTTCGATAGCGATATCCATCTAGGAGTGAGCGGCCGCCATGACACTGATGAAATGAATACAACTACCACGCGGAGGATTTACTGTAAATGTAAACTTTCAGTGTTATACCCTGTAGCAAACAAGTATATTCCGCAACTTACAAGCAAATCAATGATCTACTCGGAGTCGGAGTCTGTTTACTTTCCCACGCCACCATGACCTCGGGACCTGAAAACAATCTAAATTACTTTTCACTTTTTCGTCAGCAACATAGGCGCTGGGCCGCTGGCTCTCGAGATTTTCGACCCGCTCACTCCCCCGCATTTCCTCCGGTTTTTCACCATCAGATCATATTAAACAGGAGCCCCACTATCGGGGGAAAATGAACCCCGAGCTTTCAGTATCGTGTACAATGTCCCTATAACATCGCATATCCCTAATGGAATAAGGAAGTAGGTCGACTTGTCATGTATTCATGATGCTTCTGATGCTTTGCCCAAGAACAAAAACCTGTCAAAGCTTACAAACTTTCACTCACAAAAACCCTGTTGGCCCGCGATGGTAATGTATGCTTGAAATACAATGGTGACCAAGCGAACCGGCGGTGACCATCCTGTATCTGTCAATAATCCCTGCAGTGCCCGCGCATCCCTCGGCGTACACCTGAGTTTCAGCTATATACAGAGGATTTTCCTATTTGGCCCTCATGTAACGTTTAATTACTCTGTGTGTGGTGCAATTGGACTAGTACTCGAGGTGAATTCATTGATTAGAA
>CEMU01569725.1:0-17841 GCA_900068965.1 Calocybe gambosa | reverse complement strand
ATCAGTACAATATTCGTCGACGAATCTATGTTCCTAGTTTTCTCGATACTCGAACGTCGAACAAATCACGTGGGAACTGATCATCGGCCCATATTAGGAGACCCCAAGACATGGCATTATCATCATCATCTAAATATGTCAGAACAATGACAGGCCCCCTATGAAATCCGACATATCAACGAATCGAAGGCGGACCTCGTCATCTGCTCGTCGGCTTTAGGCGTCTGCATCGTACATCTGGTTTCCCAGTAAGGTGCGCCCCTACTAAGATCACAGCGGTCTATCTCTATAATTGCGGCGGCTGTCGGCGTCTTACATGTCCTAGCCCCTTGGGGAACCTCTTGACTCTTACGGCATATGGATATGTGCTTGGCGGTAGCGCTGGGATGTTTTCTGCTATAGTCACGGATTTGCAAAAATCTTGCGGTCATTGATGGTCGTTTTGTCTCATATCGCCGGGTCCTTCGAGGTAGAAAATTTATTATTGCTACTTTTTTTTTATGATGCTCATCTAAAAAGGCACGATGATGTGGGGGGCTATCAATCCGCTGGTGTACAATGTCGATTCTACCCTAAGCCGAATGCGGCATATACAGCCTTGGCGTATGAGGACATTATTATCAGTAAATGTACTGCTTTCCAATACTGTAAGAATGTGGTAAAATGGGACTCGCACAGAAGGTGAGGAGGCAGGCCTTCAGGATGCACAGAAGCCCAGAAGTATCTGACTATGGTTTTGAAAAGGAAAATTGAAGAAATGGGATTTGCTGCATGTCAATAAGCTTTGTTCCTCTGGCGCTATTTTGCCTTCCCCCAAAGTCCGAAGGATTTTCTGTGACCTCAATGACTAGATCATTATCAATTCGAAGCCTCTTTAACCTCAAGGTTCAATTTGTAGTAAGACATGCTACCCACCTGGTAGTCAGCATTATACCCCTGCTCAAATAGACTTGTAAAGCGGCGATCACCGTCCTGGAGTTTCTTTCGAATCATACGGACCAGAGCGACTATTCTACGCTCCCACCGGTAAGTTCAGACTATCGAATCCCATTCGTACTGGCCACAAACATATTGCTAAGCTCTTCCCGATCTACTCGGAGGGTTACGCGCACATTCAAGTTCTGCTGCTTGCATCTAGCAATCTAAAAACAGCGTGTATTTAGTACATAGTATGATTTCTACATGCCAAGGAAACTTTTTCGATTGAAGACTCCTGTCACCCAATAGCTAGAGTTAGTGGAAGTCGGTAACCATTTTTCAATGGATGTTGGCCTTCGGTTTCATTACCAAATTTCCAATTTACCACGACGCGTGATTTGTCTGCTCCTAGGCAGTTTTTGGCCACAACGTAAACATGTATGGGGTAGGTTATTGGGATGAAACTGACTATTCGATTTATTGCCAAAAGGCTATATATGATTTAACAACATCACATCATTACGAGTACCGGAATTGGACTCTGGGTCGCTCGCGGGTGCCACGGGAATTCATCCGGAATTATAATGGTGCAGCTCACTCAAGTTGAGAGTCAACAACGATGGTGACGCAGGGAATGTGGGATAGGTCGAGGAGTTGCTAGATGGAGCGGCTACTTTACGGGGTTTGTACATTATTCTACTTGTACACGACCGCGTCTTTCGTTGCTGGGCATATGATAGCAGATGGAAAAGTGTCAGGGCTCCAAGGATTACTTGACGTTTAGATATGGATATCGTTCCCGGCGGCGCATAAGCGGCAGTAAAATGTAAACGAGGCAGCGACCCCCCGGTCACTGTATGGTTGCCATGTAAAGTAAAAGTGACTGAATTGAGTCGGATTGGCAAGCTTTAGCAGCCGAGCAGGGAATGACATACAGTACAATGACCAGAAGAACCAGTAATTTTTTGTATTTCAATTTCTCCTTACGGAATGTGTTGAATGGATTTGCGCAGGGGACTCGGCTGGATCGCGATATGCAGGCCAATTATTTGAATTCGATCGGGGGCCTTGCGCCTGTCCCTCCTCTCCCTCTCCCTCTCCCTCTCCATCCCTCCTCCCCCACGATTCACCTCGAATTATTGCAATGGCCGACAACAGCCCTACTGCGTCATCATCAACAACACTCCCGAGACCAAAACAGGCGAGAGCTTCAGCAAGCGGCATCGTTCGCGGAAGAACCTCTCCCGCTGCTGAGCAAAATCCTGACGGCCGCCCACCTACAAAGCGTGCTCGCAAAGCTATCAACTGTGAACCCTGCAGAAACAGTAAATTGAAATGTGACAGGTTCGTTATATCTGATCCTTATTCGCCATTCGAGTTTCACGCAAATGTCAGAAATCGACCGTGTTCTTCATGTGTGCTGCGAGGTCTGTGTCAACTGTTCAACGCTTATAGCCCCATACACTACTGAAAGCTGTTAGGTACATCCGCTATGTGCTATCAGGACGGTAGGGGTCAAGACGGCAACGACGCAAATGGTCGTGCAGATGATCACCAGTTGCGTCTCCAACTCTCCTACTTGACATCCCGGGAATCGCAGCATTGACTTATCATTTCTAAATAGTTATAATCGCATCGACCCCGCACAAGAGATAAGTCGCCTCCGGCATTCTATCTCCCTCCTCGAGGCCTACATCTTTCCAGCTCATCGGAGTCACGTCCCGCCTCATCGACGACCAAGCGATGCTTCTAATCTCGTCCCAAAGAAGGAAACGGTCGATCCTGAAGTCAACGATAAAACAACGACCGCACCCGGAATGCTAGGCAGTCAGAGAACAGGTGGATTGTACACAGGGCCGACCAGCACCACCACACATCTTATCATGGTGAGATGTATTTCGACATTGCATTTCAACGGCATGTTAAACAGTATGGGATAGAATGAATCTCGTGGCTCAGAAGAATCTGATGGTCACCAACCGATTCAGGAGCACTCGGAAGATTACCCAGCCATGACGCCAGAGTACGACCGTGATCTCCTCGCACTACTGCCGGCCATTGAAGTCATTGATGAGCTCATCAATTTTTACTTCGAGTATTGCAACTGGATATACCGACATGTCCATCAACCGTCTTTTACTCAAGCATGGGAGCGTTTCAAGAGCGGAACGTCGTCCGACAGAATAGTTCTGGCGACTGCTTGTGTGGTTATGGCGGTAGCGACATTCTATCTTCCATCTCATCATCATATCCTTCAAAGTTACCCGGAAAGTCATGCAGAACTTGGTCAAAAATTCTACGACGTGTCTTCCCAAGCGCTCTCTCGTCGCATGGCAGAAGCAAGGTCCTATTCCCTCGAGCTTGTTGAGCTTTATCTCATCAGAGGGATGTACCGGACACTTTCAAAAAATGATACTGAGGAGATTTGGCACATTCGCGGTGAGCTAGTGACAATCGCCATGGCCATGGGCCTTCATCGGGATCCTGGGAAATGGAGGATGCATCGCGACGTTGCGGAAAGACGGAGGTGGGCGTGGTGGCATATTGTTCTTATGGAACGGTAGGTTTCAATAATCATTTATCACAAGAGCTGCCATCCAGGCATTCTAAATCCTCATCAAGCTGGCAAGCGTTTTTGTTTGGTCGACCATTATCCATTGCTTCGCATCATTTTGATACCCAACTTCCATCGTACTGCGACCCGGCTATTGACAAGACAGGTCGTCTTTATCTCCCAAATATTGCGTTGTTCCGCTTGGCTTTCATTCTAGGAGATATCATGGACGACGCAGTCTCTGTTCGTCCTGTGCCATACGAGAGCGTTTTAGCCAACGACAGGGCTCTGACCCAATGGATGGAGGAGTTGCCTTCTGAACTTGACTTGGATGAATACCGCGTTGCACGAAGCCTTGCGTCTCCGAACACTGCCACTAGGCGCCTCGGAGTCCAGAGTGTTATCATTCGTACATCCTACTACCACATTCGTTTCACTCTTCATCGTCCATATGCCAGCACAAATCATCCGAACGCGGGACTGCCCAACGGAAAGTCCCCATCCGCCGATCCTCCCAAGTCTGCACAAAGTTTAGAAATTGCGGTAGGGGCGGCCGACAAGCTCATCACGATGGTTGGCCAATCTCGGCCCGATTTTCTTGCTAACTCTGCTCTTGCCGTTCCGGGCCATATGTCCTGGGGACCATTTCATTGTTTCTCCGCAGCCATGTTCTTCTCCTTCCAACTCATCGCTAATCCTGATCAACCTGGGGCTGTCATGTTTCGTGCTAGCATTCGCAAAGCCATGGCCACACTGGAGCAGTCCAAGGGCAATGCCGTTGCGGACAAAGGCTACGAAATTCTTAATGCACTTTCCCCCCTTTATGCCCCTGACTTTCATTGTGCCAGTCCTGAGGCTCGAGAAAAACAGCGACAGCAGGTGTTGGGCACTGTAAGGAAGCTGGCATTCCCCTATCATGACTCTTCTGACCCAAGACGTGGGTATGGCGACTCCCCGAGCGCGCGGGGGGTGGGGTCGCCAGCGAGCTCGTCGTCAGTTAGTCCCCCATTAGTAAACATTGCATCTCTCCCACAACAATATGAGTCGATGCAGTCCATGACGCCTATGCGCGCAGCCCCAGGTTACCAACAGCAACAAGGACCCCATATACAGGCTCTTGCTCAGTCGCCCACACCACTGCACATGCCAACAACGGTTCTTACACACTCTGGACCATCGGGAGGTTACCAATATCCCGTGGGGCAACAACAGCAGATGTACTCTGATTCATCCCGCTATTCACAATATGTACACCCTATAGATGACACTGCGATATGGGGTGCAGCTGTCGGATTTGGCCAAGGCGAATGGACACAGTTTTTGGACACGTTCAGACCAGATTCCACAGTGGGGCGACATGCCTCATAGCAACAAGTGTTTCCTGATCATTGTCTGCTATCTATCTTGGGTCCTATCAGCTTCTGTATACACATTGCCTTGCGTTTTGCTTCAGTGCGTCTTCCATCCTTCGCAATCTTTTCCCCTGAGGTCGTTACCTTGCCGTTTATCAGGATCTCCCTTTGTAGCAGTATAGATTTTATATGTACTTAGTTGGTGGTGTGGCCAGATTAATTGTATTCAGGATGAAGTGAACGAGAATAACATAGCGTTTTAACCTGATATGCAAGTACATTATATGGGTTAATGATAAATACCATGAATGGTGGACAGTCTCTGGACCTATCTGGAGAATTGACTGAACTTCTGCATTCGCTTTATATGATTAGATATAACGGATTTCAAGGTCTTCAGTCTGGGTGTGGGAACCTCGGACGTAGCAACGAGAACTTGTTCTATCAAAGAGTACGGCAGCCAGGTTGAACAAGCATTGTGAGGCGTAGCACGCGCCAAGCGAGTTTCGGACTAAGTAAGGTTTAAAAACAACTCGAGGTAGGCTAAGAAGCAAATCAAACAGACCTTGTGAATTAGTGATAGTGTGTGATCAAGTACAGCTTCCAGGTTTTCATAGCGTAGGTTAACACGTATAAGATACTCATGGTGATACTCCTACCGTTGTTGTCGATAAGTTTCGATGCAAAAGTAAGCATGAATCTCGTACCTCGAGCGTCTGAGTCAACCATGGTGGAGGTGACGATGAGCTGTCAGCGCCAAGGATCGTCTCTAAAACAGTTTTGGTGTATTTATAATCGTTATTGGCGTTGTCATTCTGTTGTAGCAATTGTCGCAAATACCGCCAGCCCCGATCGGCAGGAGGTCCCGTCCATGACAACACTTCATCTGTCAGCAACCAGTCCGAATTGTCCTCTTGACTATGGCAAAGACGAAGAAATGAATACGCGAAAAACAAGAAGACCTCTTCCACCTACATGGATGTGTCGGTGTTCCGCGACAATCGCAGACACTGTGTTGTCAAATGGCTAAAAAGATCCGTCATATCCAAATTCAGAGAACGAGCGGTGGCCATAGCGAGTGTGAACCTATTGGCTTGGGCAAGTCTTAGTACAATCACGGGAGGTGGAAGCAAGTATCCTGCTCTATAGTAAGCACTAGTTAGTAGAGAGGATACGAATAAATTATGACCTGGGGTAGATGGCAATGTCGGGTCGCGGAGTGTTAACCGTGCTGCGAGCAATGCATAATTATACCGTAGGTCTGCAAGATGAACAAGGTCTGAGTCAAGTTTCTCGTGAGTGTTTTTGTTCGCTGGACCATGTCTAGAGAGTTTTCGCCATTTCTGAGGCTGCTTAAGCGAGGGATTGTTCATGAGAACAGGGGTGATGTAAAGTATGAATGTGCGTACATCGTGAATTTGTTCAGCGGGGTTTGGGAGTAGCACCCAGGCATTTTCCTCATCAACAAGGGACAGCGCATTGATTGCGAGGTCATACCCTTCAAGTTGCTCTTCAGCTATATACGTGAATGAGGTCGCATCGATAATAAATTCTTGAAGCTTTCTAGCTCGCTGAAGCATGGCAAGCGCAGCTACTAGCATATGAGATGTCGTCAAAATTAGAAGCTCTTACGCACCATTACGATAATCTCCTCTATTGATGTACCAGTTATATAACATTCTTGAATACGGGGGATGAGTGCGAGGATCAGCGGTGCGAGATTTAAATGCTAGTGCGTCTTCAATCTCATCGGCCAGACCGGCAAAGTTGAATCTCAAGAGTATATGTATAACATCATCGTCGCACATGTGATATGCCAGCTGGCTGGCACATTCACGCTTCCTAAGACAGTATTGTTGAGTTTGAGCCCAACAACAGGCAACGGGGAAAAACGTACAAGCTCTCGTATGGAGAAGACATCAACGAAGCATAAGCATCTTCGTATAATGCCATGTCGATCAAGCCTTTAATGACAGCACTCCAGAGAGATGAGGTATCTACTGCAGGGGGAGCGGCGGATATGGCTCGTTGAGCAAATAAAACCTCGTGATGTACCCAAGAAGCCTTTTGGAAGAGGCTTGAAACATGAACGTAGAATGAAAACTGAGACTCCGACAGGTCTGTTGCGGGAAGGACAGATGCTAAGGATTCATGATCTTCGGTCGACAATGTATGGTCGCGGCCTAGCTATCAATCAGGAAAATGGGTTCGGAACAAGGGTGGAATACTTTACCAGAACCTCCCGCTATTTAATTGATAAGGTTAACTCTCATTCACCAGGTTTAATTGATCATGACGTTACCAAAACTGCCAGCCAACTTTTCAAATAGATATGAAGCATCATCAGCTCTGCCAATGTCTAGCCACAAGCGAGCCTGGACATATGAAATGCCAGGTGTTTTGGGTAGCCAGGAGACGAGCTCTCTGCTTGCGTGACGGAAACCAAGCAGTCGAAGTCTCTCACAGAAAAGAACTTCACTTCTGGTAGCATTTGCAGGAGATATGGATTGTAGGAGACCGGTAGAATCAAGGAAACGGTGAGCGGCGCCTGGAAGGCCATCCACGTCGCCAAACTGAGCTAAAAGGTTGTCAACGAGGGAAAGGGTTGACGAAATAGGGTTGTCCATGCGGGTGTTCATGACACCTGGTTCAGACCCTGAGACCGCGAGCGAGTTGCCGGATATCGTTCCCGACGGTCTCCTCGCCACGTAATGGAGCATAGCAACGCCTCGAAACACGGCGAAGATTTCTGCGAGTAGAGAAGGGTCCCATTGTGAAACCTCATCTGACAAGAAGAAGAGTAGGGTCATGAGTGTGAGGGCAAGGTCGTATCGAGCGTCGACCGTCCTGACAACATATGTACTCGCCAAGGCCCTAACCCAACCCGAATGAGGAGGTGGGAGAAGCAGCCCTACTTCATCTTCCTCCTGCTTGACCTCTACATCAAAGCCTCCAATGACATCTAGCACAGCACGCATGGCTGCGTCGAGGTCGTTAATGCTCTGTAATCTACCAATCATCCAGTGTATGAAGGCTTCGTCCATCTCGTCCCTGAAGTTAAATTGGGAAGTTTGATCACGGAGGATATCGGGCATTGCAAATGCGACCTCTTGTTGTATGATCTCCATTATCCGTTTCTCCAAATCCAGTAAGAGTTCCGGCCCCAATTTGTTCCTCAGAGTCCATAGAATGATAAGCAGTTCATATTGAGGATCGTTAGGTGTTTGCTCCAAAAGAAGCAGCCTCTGCAGACGAATGGGAAAGTCCTCAGCGAAAACAGAGCCTGCACGTTCCCGTTCGACAATAATGATTTCACCCTCATCCTGAATTCCGAGCGCTAAAGGATGCCGAGCACTCCGTTCCACCTCTCGACAGCGTGCAATAAATCCCTCCCAGTCTCTCTTCAGTGCAGTCCAATAATTTGCATGTTGATAAGCGCCTGTTTGGGGGTCCCTATTCAGGTTGACAGTGCACCCTACGACGGCGGCAATGCGTTCGCTTATTGTTGGATAAGTCGTGACAAGCTGTGGCGGTCTCGGACCGGGTATCGATAAGTATGCATCGGTGTACTGGTCAATGGCTAGTCGTAGCGACAGGGTAGAAAACATTCCTGGCCTCATGATTGCCTCGAAAAATTTATCTGTCATAGAACCGGACGAAAGGAGGAGCTCCTCAAGATAAGCAGGCGTGAGTTCAGGTTCCGGTGCATAACGAGATGTGTACCACGGAGCCGTATGAGAGCCCTCATTCAGACGATGGACATCGATCGTCGTCTTCTCAAGCAAGGAATTTCCCTGACGGTCCCACAGCACGATCAGGGAATTCCCGGAGATAATGAAGTCTTGAAGGTGACAATGAGCAGTGTTGTGGGATGCCTCAATTTTGCCCAGTTCATGAATATTATCCCCAATTGTGTCAAGTAGATAGAACGTGCCACCGGAGGAAGGCGATGAAGCGATTGGGGTAAATGCAAGAACATAAAGATGTTCTTCTTGAAAAGGTTGAGTGAAAACTCTGAGAGTGATTCGAGAACTTGGTTCCAACAGTTTATGCATTCTACTACTGCTACCCGAGCTCCTGGGTGATGGAGAGGGCTCTTTTGTTGGTGACAAACATTTTGATGAGACGCAGCCAATTTTGGCTTTCCAAAACCGGACGGTACGGTCACGAGATAGCGTCCATACATGTCCAATATCGGTGGGTAACGGGTGGGTGGCTATTGAAACTATTTCGGATCCAGCGATGTTGTTATTACCGAGAGGCAGGAGGGATGTCAGAGAGGACAAGAGAGAGCCCTGCTGGAACACTGTCTCTATCCAGTCATCTTGATATCGATTTCAGTAATTGTTGAGGAATAAAGTGGGATACAGTCCTCACCATGATTACCCTGGCCTAAATGGTCATTTTCCAAACGTAATAATGACCCATTTTGTAGTCCAATAACCACACAGTGTGTTCCGTGCACATGAACCAAGCCTTGCTTGGCGTCTTGAATGCTTTTGAGGAGATATTCGTGAGTCACAATGTTGGCAGCCTGGCTACGCCATA
The DNA here is from genome assembly GCA_900068965.1 of Calocybe gambosa. Taxonomy (NCBI): domain Eukaryota; kingdom Fungi; phylum Basidiomycota; class Agaricomycetes; order Agaricales; family Lyophyllaceae; genus Calocybe; species Calocybe gambosa. Next base: position 8,469 of record CEMU01569725.1, on the reverse strand, counting down.
GTTCGCGTCCACCCGCAATTGGAATGACTATTCGATACAAAGACCCAGTATCAGTAACGGCCAAGACGTGAAGTTCCGAAGAATTCCAAAGATATGCCGCCGGCGATGATAAAACGGCACTGGGAAAAATGATTCGGATGGGCGATACTTCAGCTGACAACGATATAAGCTCTATTATTAGGCCTGCATGAAGAACACGCAAAAGGATTGTCCCTGCAGCTGAAGCGTGGAGAACCGAGGAATATGTGGCATGTTCTGTAGGCGTGTCAAGTTCGGTTGGCGTTGGTGGGAGTGGCACTCCATGGCGCGATGTTCGTAGTGGAACAGAGATGACCTGAGAGGTGACAAGAGAAGAAAGGTGTGCTGCAACAAGGAATCCGGTGTCCATCGATGAAGACAAACAAAAAACGACGCGCGCGACAATATAACTCTACAAGTCACGTTTTCGATCCAAACCGTGACAAAGGTAGCTATAGGCTACAGCTCTCTCACTTTGCTTAGACTCCATTCGCCAACCATTCCACTATTAATGTAAAGAGCATCTACAACCTACAGCATAATTTTTTCGAGTTAAAAAGGCTCGAGCATCTGTGTACTCGAGTTGATGTTGAAGCGCCTTGATTCAGTGCGTTGTTACGCCACCATTCAGATTTTAGTGTCCTTTCATAGATTATGTTGTCTTAAAAGCCGACTGCAGACCAACCTACCGCCGAGCATGTTGTTGCCTCGCCTTTGTTATCGGCTTTGTTATTATTAAATTCTAGCCGTTGGGTGTTCTCAATCTGCCCTTGCGAGCAGGTGTTCGAGTACACGTATCAACCGTGATATTGTGCATCGCACATATTTACCTCCTGCCATCTCACTAGCGCATACGACATCGGTTGTGATTTCAGCGTCATTCATCAGAGCGGATATTCTCAGAAGACTGGTGTTGGGTAGATTTGAAGCCCTCAATTTCTTTGCACTTAGATGAATCGAGACTTGGAGCATTGATTTGGTTAAATGGGAAAGGCTGAGTAAGTACTATGTCTGCCTTTGGCAAATGTGAGCACCATATATAAGTAAGTGCTTAGCCGGCTTTTCCTGTAATTCTTAAACATTGAATCTTGACTTCTTTTGATGCATGTGCTATCAGTAATGAGCGTGTATGACATGGTACTCTAGTCTGTTTGGTATGGGCTATGAAGTAAAACCCGTACAACATGATTGGGTTTTATGGCCCTGATATTAGATGAGGGCGGTCTAGAGTGCCAACGAGGCGGGGATTACTTTTCAAACTCCACCGTTGTTTCTCACGCCACAGTTCAGTACAATCGGTTATTTTATCCGCTGTTGCCATTACGGCCTGTTGTTCATAAATGAACGGCATTATAGTTGATGATGGCCATTCTCCTCCGATTTTATATGGCCAATGAAGAAACGCTCGGCGCATGATCTGTATAATACCTGGAGCAACAGATTGCACTACATATATCTTTTCGACGACTTCTTGAGACGACAATGTTCCACAGCAAAATGACAACAATGTCACTGGTTTAATACTGATTCATCATGCAGAGTCCAACCCAGTCGTGTTGCTTTTTCTTTGAAATCCGCCTCATGTCGCCAACTCGCCACGATTCTTTCGCTTGTGCTATCAACATCGACTAATCGGGTAGGTGCCAGTGGTCCTCATTTGCACATAGTTTATAAGGTCAGGAAAAGCAACCCTCCATTTACAGACCGAGCCGCTTCTACTGTATATCCTCGTTATTATTTTTCGAGTTTTTTTTTTGTCCTCAGGATCTGTATGGACCAATACTGCAGTTTCGATGCTATTCTTTTCCCCTCCGACGGCAGACATTCACCTCTTCTTCCGTTATCTGCCCTCTCTGACTACTCTCTGTATAGGTCGCCAGCCGTCCCTTGTACGACTTATGACAAGGTAGACATCATATGTTAGCCTCCCACGGCTATATTCTAATGGATGTCGTGTATACAGCCCGATGTCTGAGCCTCATCATGGAACCTCTTCTACTTGGCTTTCTCGCATGCCTCACCCCGAGGTCTATATGGATTATGTTATTAAAAGATCCTCAGGTTTTTCTGAACTTTTACTGACGTTCACTAGGTCGTTGAAGGCCTTGGGCCAAGAGCCTGGAAGTACCAGGTAACTGACAGCGGTGGTACCGTTTACACGTCCACTGATGTTGCAAACCAGCTTGTGGAGGCTCTAGACGGGATGACTTGCAAGTTCACCCACCCTTACATCATCTTTTACCCTACTGTATCTCGCGATGGCATGCCATTCCCTATCAACAAAAGCGTTCGGGAGATCCAAGGCCAGGCCTTCATAGAAGAAACAGCCTGGCGGGGGAACATGGTCGTTGCAAAGTACCGTGACAACCCTTTTTGCACACTGGTGGATGCGTCAATGGCGGATTTTGCAATCCTAAAGAACTATTTGTTGACTCATGGAGCGCCTAGACAGGTTTGTCATGTCGCACTACTTTAGTCCTATGCTGACGTCCCATGCAAACAAGTGATTTGTGTGTTCCGAGCTTGTATGCTCTCCATACGACTATAATTATGCGACTTTGATTCTCTGTTAGTAACTATCTAGCTGTATCATTGGATGGAACTATGATTAAAGCTCCTGTTGGTCTTTGTTTTGGCTCTGGTGTTTCTGAGTAGCTTTCCGGGCGGCCTGTGCTGCAGCCTCCTTCTTGGGATCGCAATGTTCAGGTACAGGACTAGCTGGATCTATGGGAGGATGAGAGACCCGACCAATCTTCACATAATCCTTGTGTTCGCCATAAAATCTCTTCCAATGAGCCAGACTCTGTAGGAATGGATAAGGGCAGCGGTTCACTCCGTATAGTTATTTAACACTGACACTAAGCTCTGCTTCGGTCATTCCACGAGTGTCATGCGTCCGGTGGACCTTAAAACAGCCTGTTCCAAATGCTCTCGCCGCATCCACGCCGGCACTAAGTAAACATGGACATCGTAAATATCGCTTTTGAAACAGGTAGACAATGCGTACAGAATGGCGTAAGATCCCCCCTGTTGGTAGGCCTTTCCTTTAGACACATCGTACACGTCGCCATCGATCTGAGTTGCAAAAGGGCATTACGATCGAAAGACGATGGGAAGATAGCGAGAACTACTTGCCGCGAGATAGATGGGTTTTCCAGGCACAGACCCATCGTGTTGGGCCAAAACATGCTCAGAAATTAGGCGTTGGGTGGACTGGTTATAGAGTCTTATTAAGTCATGAACGAAGGCCGGAAGAATAGGCGTACAGGCCAGTAAGTCCTGAGCTGCATCCACTTGCCATTATACCCCCAGGTGTAACTGCCGGTAACGAATTTTCCGGCCAGAACCGTGAAGACTAAGAGATAGACAAAAAACTTGAGTATACCGAGTACTCCGACTTCCGCATGAGCGGTTGGATCAGGTTCTAGAGGCCCGACCGTTTCTCCTCTGGCAAGCTTAAGCTGGCGTTCTTTTTGTCTTTCTAGCCAAGCTTCATGTAATGCTTCTTGCTTCTCTCGGTATTCCTTATGACTGGACACTATGTGAGATATGGGGTTCACATGGGATAACAACATACGCTAGAAAAGGTCGATTGGCAGGTTTGTCGATGATCATTCTGTTGGGTATTGAAGGGTCTTTGATTTTCTTTTCGTCTGCTGCAGCATGATAAGGTGCCGGAGCATCTCCACCTGCTGCTTGCTTGAGCCACGACATGGGCGAATGTGTGTCCTTGATGACTAAGTCAAAATACTGTTACCCAGGCTAATTTATAATTTTTTACGTTGACAAAGCAAGGCATGGCGGATATTACAGTATACTCTACTGTAGAAATGAGGCTGCGGGTCCTGACGGAAATGTACGGGTTATTTTATTTTATTTTTCCCTAACAGGGGGTATGGTAGTACATGAGGCGGATTCCCTTGTGGGAAAGGGGTCGTGATTGGCAACCGCCAGCCGAATAATTCCCACCATCCTCCCATCTGTCTTCCATTTCCTTGCCCGCTTTCCTCGCCCGTTTCTCCTCCTCTTATACCCTCTCCTTTTCTCCCTCACTAATTCGGTCTCGTTTGTGTCGAAACATCTCTGACGATGCCTTCCCAAACGGACAGTGATAGCCAGGCTACCTCATCTCATATGATGAAGACTACAAAACGCGGAAGACCTTTTCTCAAGGTGTGTTCTCTCATCGGCAACCTTGGCTTACTTTATTAAGTGCTTTAAAGGATACTCTGGACCTTTTTGCGACACTAATTGTGTCACTTCAACTTGGACCTCACAAACAATTTTTCAGGACGTTTCCCAACTCATTCTCCACGTTCGTTATTTTGGCCTTCGGCTCCCTATCTCGCATGATATATCTGACCTTGGTCTTGCAGCGATGAGGCAGCGCAAAACTTAGCCTCCCTCAAGTTTTCTCAATCCAATCGTGGTCCAGATCCGAGAGAGCCTTCACGAGTTGTGACGACCACGACCACGACCACATTTTCGATGACCCGCGAAATGGCAAAGGCTATGAGCCAGCATTTTATGGATGCACGTTTGATCGAGAACGCCACTGATCCTTCTTCAAACCTTTTCAAAGATCGAGGTGTTTATATTTTGACTCCGAAAGGTCTTCACGTTTTAGAACGTTTCATCAGCAAGAACGGGATAAATGCAGACCACCTCCAGCAGGTCTTTGTCTCTCAGCCTATATGTGTAAAGCTCTTGCACCTCGAGAGGCGCTCTTCAGATGACGAGATCATCGTCTCACAGTCGGTCATAACCGCCCTGTTCCGCCGATTCGTCGGACGTCAGCCCAACTATCCTTCACCAACGAACACCCCTCTTGATCAGTTCCAGCGATACAATGAGCGCGCTAAAGGTGTTAATCTGCAAGACATCACCGAAAAGGCACAGCCCCTCTTAGGCAGAGGTCAACAAGTCCATAAACATTGTTTTGCTGCCATCACGGCGTTGGAATGGTTGTGTGACTTTACTTCGGTTGTTGGTAGAGAAGAAGCTGCTGAGATGGCTGCACAATTTGTTCGCTTTGGCCTCATCACCCTTGTAAGTGATAAGAGGAAGGGGAACGACTCCGCGATCATTTTTACTGTTCGGGGCTCTACTCCAGGTGGTAATTCAGTTGTCAGCGTACGTATTTCCGTGGTATCTCGATCATCTCAGCTCATACATTTTTACTAGCAACATGGTGAATTCCGCTGTACCGCCAAGGCAATCTACAAGATTACGGAAGAGGGTCGTAGACTTGCGCATTGGGATAGTGGGAGAGGAGGCGCTCAAGCCTCCCCGAGTGCTTCTTCTGCAAACCTTGCCCTAAACCGTCCATCTGTTGAGGGTTCATCCTCCGAGAACAGTGATAAGCCTCAACATTCAGATGCCAAAATACACCGTCGAATTTCCTTGGCAGATAAATTGAATGCGAGCTACGAGGCTGGAGACCGGAAAGGGAAAGAGAGTAACACGGACCGCTTGCGCTATATCCTCGAAGAGCCAGCTCTGCGTTCCCTGTTCCGCGAATTCTTGCGAGGTAATTTCTGCGAAGAAAATTTGTCGTTCTGGTTGGATGTGCAAGACTTCAAAAGAAAGTTTAACATCACTTCAAGCGCCATGGCGGTCAATCCAACCCCCAGGTCGGGCAATCGCAATACTCCTGGCCAAGCTGCAATGGAAAGGCACCACGAGACCTTGATTAACACCGCTTTCGTAATTTACAACAACTACCTTGCTCCGTCTAGTCAGTGCGAGTTGAACATTGATCATGGCTTACGGAATGAGCTGGTGAAGTATCTGGAGGAAGCGGTTACGAATCTTACCGGGAAGGCTTTCCAGGGCCGTGTAGCGCCCGACCAGGCTAACGCATTCAGTGCCACACAACTGCAGACGTTGATCCGCTTATATGAGCGAATACAAACTCATGTCTTTCGTCTGATGGCATCCGACTCTGTTCCAAAGGTACGCGTTTCCTTTGTCGTGTGCAAAGTGTGAGCTCACATCAAGTGTCAGTTCATCAAAACTCCGAAGTTTCTTGCGTTGCGAAACTGGGTGGACGACTTCGACCCAACTGATAGTGATGTTACTCAACCAACACCGGGGCTTTCTGCTCCGCCAGGTTTGGAGGAGACTGGAGGGGCTTATATGACTGTCTCAGCACATGGGTTCGACCAAGAGCATCACAAGGTACAAGCTGTTATTGCATCTTCCACAGTTGGTGCTCCTGGCTCAGCTCCAGGATCGCCATAAATGTAGGGCTTTCCATCTCGTTATGCTTGTTATGTTTGATTCACTCTTCTCCGGTACTGCGCTGCATTTCATTTTTACTATTTCATGCGCGATCTTCCTTTCTTCCAGCTGTGACAATCGAGTCTTTTTTTGCATGGGCCCCGGGGGCATTTGTATAGCTCACATTGACATCCAGACATAATCATTTTTCTGTCCATATTCTCACCTCACCTTTCTTTTAATGACTCTCATCCCGATCTATTGCTACTTCATTACAATTCTATGAGACTTGTGTCACTCACCCACTTTGCTCCTGTAATAGTTATACCTTATGCTACCCCACCACTAGGGTAGGCTTTGGGTCAGCTCCCAATATAATCTGGATCATCACCTGTCTTGCAATATGGTATCTGACCTGTACATCACAACTTCCAATAGAAAAAGGTAAGAAAATAAAATAGGAAAAAGACATATATTCCACTTGTTGATTTATTAGGAAAAGTACAGTCTACTTGGAAGTAAACATGTAGGACACCAGTAAAAGTCAATTAACATTTTTGAAAGTGTTAGTGCTTGCTTTGGGCTAGGTGTCAAGGATCAAAGCATACACCATGTATGGTCTCTCATAGGTGGCCATACTACATAATGGCCTGGTATATTTGGCCTTCAAGGCCTTTCGCACATGGACAAGAGCTTTGACAGTAATTACGTACATATAAATAGGACACTTTCCATGAGTGATTGGACTATAATTCATTCTGCTAGGCTTATATACAATATCAGGCTAGCTGCACCAAGCCCCACCAAACAGCAGACCATGATCCGTGATCTGTGATCTGTGATCCGTAGTCCGTGATCTAGGTCTCAAGTTTGAACTCCGACGGACCGACACAGGTAGAGTAAATCACGTGTCCAATGTTTGCTGTACAGGCTCTTACCCTTTTTCCACGAAACGACCTTTATTATCGTTATGATGTCCGTAAGTATATTGTCGTTTATATTGTCGTTAATAAGAGCCTATTGACCCGTCAAACGTACCAGAGTCGCTGTTCGCGTGGGTTGTTCGCGCTGTCGCGCTCCAGGGCTTCGGGAATATCTAGGCATATGGCTACCGCAGCGGAGACAACCAGCTCAACTCCACCGCCGCCGGCTAAAATATCAAGCGATTTTACGGTATCACGAATAGTGGACGATATTTCGGGCCTAACACTGCTGCAAGCTTCGGACTTGGTAGCACAGTTAAAGGTATGTATGCGGTCATATCTGGTGTTCATATTGAGAGACTAACTCGGTTTAGTCGCGGCTCAATATCCAAGAAATTGCGATGCCAGCAGCGGCTCCTGTGGCAGCCCCCGCTGCTGCTGCACCTTCAGATGAACCGGCAAAGGCGAGCTGCTTATAATCTGGCTCAATGATGTAGTTGACTCTTAAATCTAGGAAGCACCCAAGGAGAAAACAATCTTCAACGTCAAGCTTGAGTCCTTTGATGCTGGAGCTAAACCCAAGATCATTCGAGAAGTAAAGGCCTTGGTACCCAACCTTACCCTGATAGACGTACGATGCTATCCTCCTCATATACACAGTAACTGAAGTCCTATAGGCCAAGAAATTTGTCGAATCATTACCAAAAGTTCTGAAGGAGAATCTACCAAAAGAAGACGCGGAAAAGCTAAAAAAGACATTTGAAAGCCTCGGTGCAGTGGTCAAATTAGACTAGGCCTTGCATCAGCATAACATTAAGTCTTTAATCAACCTCCCTAGATTGCTCAACAATATTGGATGCAATGATATTATCTATGAACTCACATTGCAAAGAGTACCTTACAACTAAGTCTCGCGCAGACAATAACTCGAATTCGTCGTTCGTTTGACTTGAAATTTATGTTAGGTATGGTAGCTAGGGCTGGGTGTAGTCAGTGTTCTTGATCTCTGCTTCCTTGATTTCGGTCGCATGCGGGTAATAATCAAGCTCTGTGAAACATGACTCAAGGGTAGGTAACAGTCATAACTATGTATGTATATTTATGTATAGTGGATATTATGTGCCATGCATAAGTTATGTGATGTATTCTTACAGTGGAGACTGAGTGCATGCATGCTTTTTTATTGAGGCTTCTCACTCTCACCATGGCACAAAGGCATCATCTTATAGGTGACCTGCTGGAGACAATAGCTCACATAGCATGCTCCATGAACTTGTCATATCCATGTTTTTCTTATCACTCCCAC